>PVLA01000204.1:0-73372 GCA_004027455.1 Hydrochoerus hydrochaeris
TTCCAAGCCCTGAAAGAAAATAACCTCCAACCCAGAATGATGTACCCTGCAAAACTGTCTCTCAAAATTAATGGAGAGACAAGATATTTCCACAACAAAGAGAAACTAGGGAGTTTGTGACCAGCAATCCAACCCTGCAAAGAATACTGAAGGACATTCTAGAGAGAGAGAAGAAAATCACCAGGGTTCCAGGAATAATGGCAGAAAGGCCTCAAAGAAAGGGGCAGACAGTGGAATGAAGGAGAAAAGTAAACAACAACAGAAAAATAGCATGGCAGAGATAAGTCAGAGAAGATTGGTTATACCACTGTTTTATCTTGACTGATATTATTTGAATCTGGTATGTTTGCGAGTGTCGAGTCTGAGAGTAGGGGCAACTACTCTGAAGATGACAGGACTCAGTAGGATACCCATTCTGGTTTGATTGTTAACTGCCTTTGAAGTCCTATAATGTCTCCAATGTTTAGATTTTATTAATAGTGTAAAGCAATGCTAAGTTTGTATTATATTTGATGATATAGACAATTTTATTGAAAATAGAGACATCATAGTGACTACTGTAGATCACCTAATGTTGTGTTTTTGTATGTTCTTTTCATTTCGTGTTTCTCTAGGAATTTGTATTGCTGACTTGATTTTTTTCTCCCTCTGATACAGAAAGGCTAGGTATATGTGTAGAGACTTATATATGTGTAGAACTTCTAAGTAGTTTACAAGAATGGGTTATAGTTATTGTAAAGAAAAAAAAAGGGAAAAGAGAATATTCTAAAGAATATAACTGCATGTATGTTTGAGTGTGTGGAATTAATAACCATGTTGCTAAAGTTTTAGTTGGATGGATGAGCAAAACTGACTGCAGTCTCACTGTTTGGATGTTCACTTTTTGGACTTTACTTTTGTAACTTGAACAACTACATCTAAGAGGAAAGTATGTAATTATCAACTAGTGATTTTTTACTGGTTACTATTTTTGTTTTTTTGTTTTTGAGATTTTGTATTGTTTCTACCCTCTTTCTGTTTCAAAATTTTTTCTTTAAATAAAAAAAATTTTTAAAAAAGCAAGAGGAGGAAAAGAAAGTGCTCTAAAAGAGATAACTGTATGTATACTTAAGGGTGTAGGACTGATAACCATGTTACTAAGTTTTTGTTGGAACGGTGAACAGAACTGTTTGCAGCCTCACTGTTTGAATGTCCACTTTGTATGCTTTAATTTTGTAACTTGAACAACTATATCCAAGAAGACAATATGTAATGTATCAAATAGTGATTTCTTACTGTTTTTTGAAATTCTGTATTGTTTCTACCCTTTTTTCTTTTTTGCTTCCCCCCCCTTTAAATAAAATTTAAAAAAAAAGAAGCATATGTACAGCTATACATATGACTGTCATAGGGATTTTGGTGGCAGATGGGTAGCTACTACTATGCTAAGAGTTGAAACTAACTGAAACTAATCACAATTTATTGTTTAAATCCCTCCCTTGAAAATCTTTTGCATACTGTGGAGTTTTAAAGTAGATGGATTCTGCCATTGCTATTGTCATCTTAGCATTTCCTGGTGCTTTGTAGTCTGCCATCTTTTAAAAATCCTCTTGAGTCCTTACTCTTAAGCACTGTATTATATTACTTCATCAGTAAGATGAGATTAGTTGCTTTCTTTCAGGGATCTGATAGATTTTGTGAAGAGACATATATATGAATATAATAACTTGTTATTCTTTGTATTAAAGAAGAGCACAGAAGTGAGAATTATCTGAGGATAGTAAAAGAGATGAAGATGATTTAGATTCCAGATAGATTTATTTAGAAAATTTTATTATAGTACTTAATGAAAAAAAAAGATGAAGGGTATTTCTTAATTGACTACTAATTCACTCAAGATTGCCTCCTACATTAAGCTTCTGGTGCTCTTTGTGTTCAGTACAGTAAATTTGCATTTTATGTAGACATGCCTTCAATCTAAAGGCATGTTACAAAAGCACAGATACTTGAACACCAAACACAGTCATCTTAGACTCAAGGAATGGCAAGTTATAATAAGACTGCTTTGCCTTGTGTAGTGGTAAATTTTTGCTGGGATGAGTTCATGGTGTTAAGAGCTAGAATTCCCCATCCTATAATTAGATTTGCAGCTTTGATTATGGATAGGATACTTGGAACTGAAATCATAGCTCTGTCTTAATCACTATTTGCATCTACATTTGAATATCAGTAATAAAGAGCCTTATATTAATTTTTTGGTGGCCCCTTCATTATATAGCTTTATAAATGTAGGTTTCTAAAAGCAGTATGGTTTATATTAATTTTCATTTTCTTTATATGGCATTTATTTTTTCAATAATTTTGACTTTCAGAGTGCACACAAATGAAAACTGATTGTATGCTTAGATCTGAACATATTGGGAAAAATGTGCAAATCACTCATACCATTTTTCAAAATAAGTATTAACAATTTTTACTTCTTAACCAGACATATTTTCAAATACAGTGAATTTTATTTGAAAGGTTGAGTAACATGACAAAATTTAAAGAAAAATTAGTTTGTTGGAAAGTGCATTTTTATAAGTAAAGGCTAATTCTTCAATTGTGCCTAGACATTTATGCCCCTATCAAATGTTCTTTTTCTATTCAAGGTAATCTTTATAAAACACTATTATCAATGATGTGGGGATAAAACTATTAATTGTTAGTGTTTAAGTTTCACTAATCTAAAAATTAAATCTCTGCTCAAGTCCTAGAGAAACTGACTTGAAATTCAATTAATTATCTTGAGGCCTATTTTTGGAGTACCTTAATGTATCACTATCCTGTCTCCTTGATTCTTATCCAGTTCAATTCATGGAATGACTAAATTGTAGTCACATGCGTTCTGAGCACACAGGCAAGAAGAAAAGTAGTTAAACATCCTGCTGTATGTGAGCAGTTCGAGGGCAGGCAGACACCATGCACCTTGACCACCTATTATGAAGCTTTTTGCTGCTGTGTCAAGTGAAAGCGAGTTAATTGGGTGAAGCTGTGGAGCATGTTAGGGCCTGGTAAAGGGTTGCTGTCTGACAGCTGAATGTCAGCAAAAGCCATTCAAGTGTAGCTGAGAGACAGAGACCTGTCACAAAGTTCCTGCTGACTGGAACAGTTAGGAAGCTGAAATATGGTTCCGTCTCACTTTCTCCCTCATTGAATCCAAGCACCTTAAAAGATTTTACACTGTATATGTCAACTCTTGTTCTCTAAGCTGTTTCCCCCTAACTGTCCTGCATTCAAATGATTGAACAGGAGATGCTAATGTCTAGCAAAGTGAATGTAAATTCCCTCTTTTCCCCTTTTCTGCCCAAGCAGATAGACATTCAACTCAAAGGAAACTTTGAAGGTTTACATCAAACAATTAGATTGCCTCCAAATTTAGCTTATAATGGAATCTTTTTCTCAATAGAATATGAAAATTGACAATTAAAGCAGTAGAATGAGCAATACATTTTTCTCTGATATAGAAAATTTAACTCTAGGAAGCTAGGATTCCTGTCTAGATGTCTTGAAAATGGACACTTGCCAAGATAATGCTCCCCCTGTCTTTTGTCACAGAATTTTTCTTTTTCTGAGTGGCCTAAGGTAAAAATATGATGATAGCCACCACACAGTCAAGAAAGATAAACATAGGAAGGAACAATGAGGTCTCTTCTAAAAGCTTGACACTTAAAAAGGAGTTGAAAAAAGTTGTAATGAAATTAAAGTCTGTGAAATAAAACTTTTCAAAAACTTTTTAATATAAGAATATGCCTTTTTTATCTTTCTTTATATTATTTATTAGAAAAAAAATCCACTTATTCAGAGATAGGCAGGCATATAGAGTACCTGTTCTGTGTCTGTCACAATACAAGCCCCTTGTAATACAGAAACAAAATAGTCTATGCTTTCAAGAAATCAACACTGTAAAGCCATCACTGTCCATTGGAACTTGTATGATGATAGGAATGTTGCTTTTGAGCAGTAGGAATGTGAGTAGGATGGTTAAGGAATTGAACATAAATTTTAAATTTAATTTAATATTATGTTAAATTTTAATTAATTTAAAATTACTAGCTTATGTGGTACCATATTGAAGAGCGGATGTATAAACAAAGAGAGAATGGTCATTTGGTGCTATTATCACCATGTGTGGGAGGTGCTATAACAACACAGGAGAGAGGCATCTAACCCTAATGTGAGGTGATAGATAACAAGGAAAGTATGGAGGAAAGTGATACCTGATTGAGTCTTGCAGAACAGTAGGACTTAACCTGTCAAAGAAGTATCTTTTTAAACAGAAAGAACAGAATTCAAACAGGCTTGAGATAGAAGAAAAAGGGCATACTTCGTGAAAAGCACTTGATTAGCACTGGGGAGCAAAAATGTTTTACGAGAGGTTACAGCAATTATATATTTTTGTTTGATAACAAGTTATTCCACAAGTCATGGAATAGAAGATTGCTCAGGCCAAATTTAGATACACTAATTACATATGATGTGTAATAATGATGTATACTTAAATTAAAACAATCATTACAGTAAAAGAAACATTGTAACACCCCTCAAAATACTTCTCCTTGCTTTTACACACTCATCCCATTGTTCTTGCCACTTTTTGAAAGAATTCTGGAAGCCTTCTTTCATGTCTTTAGTTGTGCTTTTGTGGCTGCCTTGATATCCTGAATTGATTCAAAATGTTTACCTTTCGTGGTTATTTTGACTTTAAGGAAGAACCTGCAGTGAATAGGGTGAATGAAGATGTAACATGTTTAAGAGCCTGCCTTTTTATTGGATGGCACTTGGTGGGAGCAGTCACTGTATTTTTTAAATCAAACTTTATAAAGAGATTTATGAAAGAGGATCTTCAGAACTGTTTCAGAAAGCAGCAATAATGATGGGGTGATAAGTGTGTTTGAAGTAAGGGAGAGTATTTTGAGGGGTTTAATAGCAATGTGTCTTTTACTGTAAGAAATCTTAAACATTTAATCATCCACCATATTTTTATTAGCCCTTTGTTATGATTTGTATCTAGATGTGGGGGTCACATCTAGATACAAACTATGTGTCCCCCACATTTAGATACAAACCATGCAGTGATGGGGGTGGGCTTCTAGAGTTTGTGAGTGATTCATAGTCCAGTGCTGGGATTATGGGTGTGAGTTGTACACCTGCTCTGGGGTGGGTAACCTGCATATAATGTAAGAGAGGGAAAGAGGCTTGCTGTCTCACTCCCTTTTTGCCCTTTCTGCTTTTGCTGTTTTCTGCTGTGAGGAATTGTTGCACCTCTGCCACGTCACCCTGCCTTGGAGCCAGCTGATTATGTACTGAAACCTCCACAAACTGCATTCTAAACCTTTCCCTCTTTAATTTTGGGTGTTGTTTATGTTGTCTCAGCAATGAGAGAAAGGTAACTAAGACATCCTTGTAGTTTATAGAATGTATTAAAATACATAATAAAAAGCAAGAAGTGACATAGTAGGGAGCAAACAAGATAGTACATGGCTTCTTGGTTACACTGTGTTTATATGACCTAGCTTCTTTCTCTGCTATATCAGCATTTGTGTGTGAGGTTATAATGAGCAGGGTTGAGATTTGAAAAAGAGGCCTTATGGAATAGAAAGTACTCAATGCCACTTAGACACACCTGCTTTCTAGAAGAGATACAAGGACAAACATGCCTGGCCAGTAGCAATTGTTTGCTACTTAGGCTGCTGAACAGCTTTGGGTCTTATCTACAGTTCTAAGGCAAATTTACAGATGGCATTTGGTACCACATCTTTACTTCAGGGTGTGATTTTCCCATCTCTTTCTAGATATAGAGTAATGTGTCTTATAAGTATTAAGGTACTAACTATTCTTGACATGTAAGTTCTGCCTATTTTTTACAAAAGTAAGTACATGAAGTAATAAATATATTAACTAGCCTGATTTGTTTATTCTATAATATGTATTGAAGTATCACATTATTGCCACATAAATTGATACAATTATTGTCACTATATTAACAAATTTTGAAGAATTAATAGAATGTAAATTAGTTTAGATATGCTTTATGTATTTATGCAAGAATGGGAAAATCTATCATAAGGAATTGATAATGTAGAAAATAGATTTCTAAAGTATAACTTATAGATATATTATTCTGGAAATTTGTGTTTGTTACATTATCTTAATAGTTATTCCCCAATAGGATGTTCTCCCTTAGACATGAGTTTGGTTTGAGGATTTTAAAAACTGCCTAGTTCTTTCAGAATTAACATTCTGACATATCATGTAAAGGAAATGTTATTGCCAGCTAGTGATTTGTTTTGGTATGTACTTTATAGTGCTTGTGATCTGAATGGATTCCATAAATATGACCCTCAGCTCACATGATTTTAGGGAATACATTTATACCATTGATGGTCAGCAAGGAACCAAAGACTTTGAAGCTAGGTATTTTAGGTGTGATGTAATGGGATAATAAGGAAACAATGGAAGGGAATGGTATAAAAATGGGTTTTAAATCATTAAGGAATACTTTATTGCTAAGTTTGTTAAGATGTCTGATGGAAGATACATGAATAAAAGGTTTAGGAAAGTCATCTCTTTCAAACAACTTAACATTCTAAATGGTTCTCTTTACCTGTGAGCTTAGTCAGTATTTTCACTTAGAGAAAAACATACTATTAAAAGGTCTAAGTTTATAACTTTCAGATTATTACTAAATTTTTGACATTGAATTTTAAAAAGGTTACAACTTTAAGAGGAAATTCTTCAGTAATGAAAAAGTGGTCAGAAAGCTTTTGCCTAATAGTTCCCAGAGAGAGTGCAACGTGTGTACATTTGACCACAGAAGTTGTAATTTGGCAGCTGGAAGTGCTATTAGAAGTAAAATGAAGGCACACAAGTTCCAAGTAGCCACTTGGCATAAGAAGTTACATTTGTGTAGAGTAGAAGTACAAGTTATTCAGTGTAATTACTTCTCTATGCGTTTATTCAATGTCAGATTGTGAATGTAAGTAGATAACTTAAAATTTTGAAATGAGAGTGTTCTCTGGTAAATCAAAGTCTTTTCAAAACTTGCTAAAACACTTGGTTAATCTATCCTCTGAGACCTCATTTAACCAATTCATTTTCATTTTAACCACACATTTTAGTCGTAACTCATACATTTTTTAATATACATAAAATATATGTAGTTTCAGTATATATTTATATATAGTCATTTTTAATAAAGAGCTTTTAGTTACAAGAGTAAAGTATGCTTATTGTAGATAATTTGGAAATTGTAAGAGAATAGAGAAAAAGTTCCAATAATTTCAGTACCTCAAAAATATTCTGTATAATTTTATAGTCCTGTGAATACTTTTTCACTTGCTATACTGTATAACAAAGTACAGCCTGTGGGCCACCTATTTTTGTATGACCTATCAGCTAACAATGGTTTTCACATTTTAAATTGTTGGGGGAAAAAACAAAAGAGGAAGACTATTTCATGACACATCAAAGTTGTATGACATTCAAATTTCAATGTCTACAAATAAACTTTTAATGGAATAATGTTATGATAACTCATTTACATATAGTCTGTGGCTACTTTTGTACTCCACAGCAGGTTGAGTAGTTGTAGTAGATTATATAGCCTCCTATGCATAAAATAGTTGTTAACTGGCTCTTTTCTGAGAAAGTTTGCTGACACTTGGTCAAACCAAAGCATTTATCCATGTTATCTAGAAGTTAAAAATATTTACAAGATAGTGGTACTACTAATTTCTCTTAGTTCACTGAAAAGAAAGTTTTTATGAATTTATTTGAGAATTTTTGTGTCCTTATCTTGTACTCTGAGTAACTACTTTCAAGATGACAATACACAATGTATCAAATATTGTTATTCTCCTATTTTATTTTAAAGATATTTTACTTTTTCCATAAAATAAAAATTCTATAATCATTAATTTTTTATTGAAAGAGAAAAAAACATGAAAAGGGTAGAAATAATACAGAATTTCAAAAAAAGATAAACAGTAAGAAATCACTAGTTTATAAATTATATATTGTCCTCTTAGAAATAGTTGTTCAAGTTACAAAATTAAAACATACAAAGTAGTTATTCAAACAGTGAGACTGTAAACAGCTACACATGCTTGAGTCTCTACATGTATTTCTATTCTTTCTGTATTAAAGGGAAAAACAAAACTTAGTAAGACAAAACAAAACAAATTCCTATAAAAACATGAAACCAAAAAGTCGTATAAAACCACACTACAAGGTGATCTACAATGATTGCTGTATTGTTTCTTATTATCTTCAATAGAATGTCTATATCATCAGGCATAATTGAATATAGCAGTATGATTGAGTATAGCAGTACATAACAATATTAGTAAAAAATAAAACATTGTAGACAATATAAAACTTCAAAGGCAAGTAATAATCAAACCAGAGTGGATATTCTAGTGAATCTTGTCATCTTAAGTGCAGTTGCCTATACTCTTAGACTTCATACTATCAATCATAACAGCTTTGAATGAAATCTATCAATACAAAACAGCAATCTAACAAACCAGATTTGATTAAGATCAGTCATTGTAAAACATATAAGTTATACAAGGCTTCAAATTAAGTTAATAGGAAATTAAGGATGATTACTGTACTATATCCTGCTATTTTTGGGATAGTCATCTGTGCCCTCAAATCTAGTACAAGTAGACAAACTGGAATAGAATATAATCCATCTAAGCAGAGTGGTGTGAGTAATGTGGGTTTTAACTCCTGGTACACTATTAATAATATGCTCTATCTTCTTTTTTTAGGCTATTCCTCCCCTTTTATTCTCACAGAGTGCTGTGTATTTTGGGTCTGACCAACTCCCTCAGTTTTTAGATGGGGGGGGGGTAACCTGCTTTTTACCTAAGTGGTTCAGAACCTTCTCACATGTGGACTTGATCTCAAGTTGTATTCCTTTACCTACAAAAGCTTCATTATAGTTTTCCTTCATTATAGCTGAGTAGTTCTCTACTGCACATAAATATCCTGTTTTTCCAACCTATCTGCAGGTGGTGGTCAAATTGCTCCTATTTCTCTCTGGCTCCCTGTGACATACAGCATTGTTTTCTCATATTTGATTTTTGGTCCATAAACCCTCTCTTGTGCTGATTATAGTTCCTATACAGAGCATCTCAATGGACCCTACCTCCTGATTTACTCTGCCTTTTTTTTTTTTTTTTAGTATATCAAGGACATCTGTGTTAGAGATTCTCTGCCTTATTTCTGCTATGCTATTTTTCTGCCTTTGTTTGTCTACTTTTCTCCTTCATTCTACTGCCTGCCCCACTCACTGAGGCCTTTCTGCCACTGTTCCTAAAATCTTGGTATTTTTTTTTCTTTCTCTCTAGAATGTCCTTCAATATTTTCTGTAGGGTTGGATTGGTGGTCACAAACTCCCCCAGTTCCTTTTTGTCATGGAAGCATCTTGTTTCTCTATTAAATTCTAGTGACAGTTTTGCAAGGTACATCAATCTGGGCTGGAGGTTATTTTCTTTCAGGGCTTGGAGTACTTCACTCCAAGCTCTTCTTGATCTGATGGTCTGTGTCGACAAATCTGCTGTGACTTTGATGGGCTTTCCTTTATAGATGATCTGTTTCTTTTCTCTGATGGCTTTTAATATTGTTTCTATATTGAATTTCTGGTATCTTGATTATTATATGTCTGGGTGTAGCTCTGTTTGGGTTGTAGGTAGCTGGAGTTCTGTATGCCTCACATAACCAAATATCATTTTCTTTTCCCATGCTTAGAAAGTTTTTCTTAATTATTTCCGTGAATAGCCTTTGTAATTTGCCTGTTTTTATTCTTGCTTCTTCATTCACTTTTCTTATTCTTAAATTATAGATTCTCTTGTTGTCTTCTAGCCTTTGTACTGTTACTGCCTGTTTCCTTGTTATTTTTTAGAGATCTTTCCTTTCATGATCACACATTGCAAACTTGTCTTCAAGTTTTGATAGTCTATCCTTAGTTTCTTTTAAGCAGTTTTGCCAGCTTTCAATGGAGTTTTTAATTTCCTGGTAATCTCTTTGAATGTGCTTCATGTATTCTAGATTTTCTTTATATTCTTTACTGAATGTTTCTCTCCTTTTTTTGTGTTTCTCCCTTCTTCCATCTGTATCATCCTGAGAGATGCTTCTTGAGAGCATTTCTTTTATTACTCTACTCATATCTTGCTTTACCTGATTTAATATTTCAGTTTTGAGCTCATCTACAAGGTCCTGAAGATATCTCATAATGTCCATTGAAGCCATGTCTGATGTTGCATGTTTGCTGCCCTCAGTCTCTTTTGTTTTTCCCTTTCCTGGATCAATGTTCTTGGGTTTTGGGCTGGGGGCTTTTTCTTGTTTTTCTCTCTTGTCATGTTTTTGGTTTCTTCCATACAGGTATATAGTGGAGGTCTCAGCCCCTTTCCTTGTTGATTATGCTTCTTCTGAAGCACGCTGGCGAAGGACTTCTGCCCTCTCCTGTTTGCTCTTGTCACGGAGGTGTAAGCAGGGGCTGTATATGCTGGCCCCTCCCCTCTGGGCCAGTCAAATCTCAGGGGCCTTCACCAGATTAGTGTGTGCTAGGCTTAGGGAATCGATTTGGGATGGCTTATTGGGTCCCGGCCAGGGGCATGACCCAGGCCAAGCGAATCCCACGAATCTGCTCTGGGGAAGGAGCAACCAACTGAAGTCACTGTTGTTCCTAGTTCAGGTTCCTCCTGCCCAATTCCAACATGTTGCCCATTTGATGGCGCCCTTCCTGTGGGGAGGGTCTTATTCCCAGCACTAACCGTGGATTAATGAAGATCCCGTGGGAGGATCTTATTCCCAGCACTGACTGTGGATTAATGAAGGTCCCTTCACTGGCTCCATTCTCCGTTGAGCTCACCAACCTCCACTTCAGTGCTGCTGTGGCTACTGTGGGTGGCGGCTGGAACAAGTTCGGGAGGGTCTGCGAGTTGTGGTAGGTCGCAGCCAGCGTGAGTTCAGGAGGCTCAGTGGGTCACAGTGAAAGTGCCACGTCCACTAATTTTAGCCGTTCCAATTGTAACTCCTAGACTGTGTGTTTGATGACCTTTTTTAATTTTAATTTCTTCCTGTGTCAAGAGGATCCATCTCCCTCTGTGTGGATCTCTCCAGGATGTTTTATTCTGGCATATGAGTTGTTTTTCTCCAGGAAGCTCTGTTTTTGTTGCTCACTGTTTGGCCATCTTTAGCTCCTCTCCTCTAGTCTCAAAACTTGCATCCTTGGAGGAGACAAAGACTTCTTGTTGTGGGCCCACTCTTAAGACAAAAGGCAAAGCAAATACACCCACATCCTAAGGATTGATATTCTTAATCTATAATCATAAATTTTATAGCTGCATAATATTCTATCAAGGAGTTGTAGCTAATTTACCCATACTTCTAAAGTTAAATATTGGATTATTTACAATTTAGTTCTGTTATTAACATAAGGAGCTTAATCATGAATGGAATTTGTTGGATCAAATGGCATTAATTATTTAAAACAGTTCTCTAATTATAGTCACTTTCCCATCACTGGGAGGAAATAGCTTAAGCCCACAATCTAATGGAGGGAGGATTTATTTTGGTTCACAGTTTTTAATGAAGCATCCTGGCAGAAGGGCCTGGTGGAGGGAAACCTGCTCACCTTATGGAAGCCAGCAAGGGGTGAGGAGGGAAGACTGTCAAGCTTGCAGCTGATTCTTCTAGTTCCCCACCTCCTAAAAGCATATTTAACTACTGAACCTTCTAAGAGCATATTTAACTCCTGGATTAATTCACTGACATTTGTGGTGTCCCCATGATCCAGCCAGCTTCCAAAATGTGAATATATGAGACTTTGAGGGGACATTTTATATCTAAACCATAATATAGGCCAAATTTATACAATTGCTAGCAATTTACGAATGCTTTTTTTACAGTGCTTTTACTAACACTGTAATTTCACTATAATTTTTAATGTTTAATTTTCATTGGCAAATATCTTACTTGCCTTCCAGTTTTGACTGCCAGCAAAGTTTACTGTTTTTCCCCATTTATTTGTAAATCAGCTCTGTTTCCACTTTTGTGAAGTGCTAGTTCATAACCTTTGCTCCACATTCAGATAATTTTAAAGAAAAAATAATTGGGAGGAAAGTTTAAATTTTCAAGGGTCTTCCATCACCAACACTCCAATTCAGCCCTTTTTTTTCCCAATGATAATTTTCTTGTGATTTGTTTTTTTCAGGAAAAAATAGGGCTATATATAAGGTGTGTATTTATACTTATTTTTAAAATGCAAATGCATATTATATATGTGCATATAGGATTGTGTGCAGATGGTCCCTGAGTTTCTGTGTTTGTACAATACTTACGATTTATCTCTTTTATAATGATGCAAAACTGATATGCACTCAATAGAAATAATACTTAAAATTTTAAATTTTGGCCTTTTCCTGGTCTATACATATGCTCTGTGATGCTATCTTCTAGTACTGAGCAGCTCAGGGAGCTACAGCTATCAGTCACCCTTGCAATCACAAAGGTAAACAACCAGCATTGTACAATGTGCTGTGCTGCTGAACTATGATGCTTAGTAGGTGTCTTAAATGCATTTTCAGCATAGAGTATTTTCAATTTATGATGTGTGTATTGGGACATATCTATTGTAAGTCAAGGAGCATCTGTGCATGAATTTATATATATCTATATACATGCTATTTTGAACTTTTTTTCACTTGGCCATATTTCTGTGTCAGCATTTACATATTTACCTCAATTTTTAAGTGATTACATTCTATGCTTTGTCATATTTAACTTAAATTACTCTCTGTTGATGGAGATTTCAGTTTCATTTTTAGATGTTTTTCTACTTAAAACCACATTTCAGTGTACACATTTCTGTTTTCACTTTGGTAAATTTTTGTGAATTCGGTCATAGAATTGCCTACTGGTATAATAGATAAATACAAAGGATGCTGTAGTGGATTAACTAGTAGGCAACTTGTAACACCCAGCTGAGCTGAATCAGTGTGGTTCTGGGTGTGGAAAGCCCACCTGAGGATTGAGCATAAAAGCAGAACTGAAGGGGAAGATGCTAGTGCTGTTGATTCTCCTACAGAAGCTTGTCACTTTGCATGAGACATTGTTATGGGCCCTGGGCCTCCAGTGGAACTCATGCAGGACATTGCTATAGGCTCTAGGTCTTCAGCTGAACTCATGCAGGTCATTGCCATTAGATTCAAGCTCTTAACTGAGATTCTTTGAGTCTCTAATGTATTTGACTCTTTGGGTGAATATTATAAAATAATCCTATAAATTGTATGCCCTGTATTAAATCTATTGTCTTGTAAACTCTGACAATAATAGGTGAATACATTTAAAATGTTGTCTTTCAGAACGTTTACATCAGCTTTCCTCCCTACCTACATGGCATAAGTTTGCTTTATTTCTCTCTTTTTGGTAGACAAGACATAATCTACATGTTGCATCTGATAGTTGAAAAGTAATCTTTCATTGGTATATTTTCTCAACACAAACCTCAAATTACTATGAAGTTTAGCATGTTTTCATATGTTTATTGGTTATTGTCCACCTTCCACCCTAACCAAGCAAGCAATTTGTACTTGATCTAGAGGTTTCTAGGGCTTTCTTAGATCTGTTTTGTCTTTCTTCCTTAGTAATAGAAACTCTGAATATTACCTGGAATGCTCAGGGAAAATAAAAAGAAGGCTAAGTTAGCCACTTGACCTAAGTTCTAGCCAGTAGGATATAAGCAAATGTGTTTAATTTTAGAAAGTGTTTTTAAATGGAAGTCACATTCTGAGCTGTAGAGCCCAAGAGAGAAGTTTGGTCTGGGGTTCCTGTTAGCTTCATATGGTCCTGTCAGAAAGAAATGCACTTCCCTTTTACTGAAGCCCTTAACATTTTGAGTTCTCTTTTAGAATTGAGTTCCATCATAATAAATATACTACTGTTATTCTTTGTCTAATTAGGTTCTTCTTTAATTGATTTGCATAAGCCTTTTTGTAAATTAAGAAAGTTACCTCAACTGTTGTGCTTTGTAAAATCAGTTTATTTCCATTTTCAGTGACACTTCTTTATACTATATGCTCAAGAATTTATTCAATTTTTGTATTTTTTTGTATATTTGAATTATGGAGATACTTACATTTTAGATTATTTTTTGTCGGGGGAATAAACTTTTGAGTGTGTGCTTCTAAGACCCAGGAAAGAATGCCTTTTTTTGGATTTTCATTTCTGGCACTCTGCCATCAGGTGTGTTGGAACTGGCAGCACAGGAGCAGACTGAGAGTACAGGGGTATGAAGAGAACTAGGA
Source organism: Hydrochoerus hydrochaeris (assembly GCA_004027455.1). Taxonomy (NCBI): domain Eukaryota; kingdom Metazoa; phylum Chordata; class Mammalia; order Rodentia; family Hydrochaeridae; genus Hydrochoerus; species Hydrochoerus hydrochaeris. The sequence goes on from PVLA01000204.1 coordinate 14,337, forward strand.
ACAAAAGTAATTGGGGAAAATTCTTCAGCTCTTTTTTCACCCTCATTCATGTCAGGAAATTTAAACATCTAAGAGAAGAAAATGGGATTTGTTATCCTGTCAGGCACAAGATACCTTCAGAGTAATTTAAAATTAAGGTTTAAATGTCCTAGTGTAATTTAAAACTTCAGTGCTGAATTTTACCTCTGAATACAACAACAGAAAGGCTCCTTTGGTAAAAGGCCAAAACTTTCATTTTATGTAAATTTCACAAAACTAATTTACTACCATACATATTTAAATGTTGGAATATAATAAAGTATGTATCAAACATATAAACATTTGTTTTTAGCCTTTAGTACAACCTATGCATATTTATTTTCCAATCACAGAGATTTCTTGAACCATTACTATAATGTATGAAATAGCTCTATAGATAGAATAAACCTGATGCTGAATCTTCTTTGGGAGCATGAGAAGATAGTGGTCGAATGCATCAGTAGGAGAATCAGATTGAGATTTGCATCCCTTTCTGCCATTCCCAAACTGTACAACCTAGGGCAGTTTGTTCTACTCTTCTGAACTCTAATTTCTTCAGTTATAAAATGAGGGTAATATCAGTACTTTCACCTTGTGTTGTGAGAATTCATGTAATGCCTTTAAAGCTAAGCCTAGCACAGTGTTTGACATGCAGGATTAATACATGTTTGATAATTATAAATTTGGATTTTATTGTAACTTGAGTATAAAGAGAAGTGAAGAACTATTATGAATTATGCATTTTTGTGTATATTATTTATTTGTTGTAATAACCCCATGAAAGATTATTCTTTCTGCTTCACAGATAGGGATATAGACTTACACAGGTTAATTTGTCAAGGATCACACAGTTAATACATGGCAGAATAAAATTTAAAATCTTATATCTCTCAGATTCAAAGTTCATATCCTTTCCACTGTACTATGCTACATGAGGTATATGCACAAAATAATCAAATAGCAATATAAGAACAAACCCATGTTAGTAGTTCATTCATTCATTCATGCAATGGTTTAGAATTTTATTTAGTCCTCAGTATTCTCCAGAATTCTAAGAATACAAAATTATGACTTTGTCACACTATGTGTTCATAGTTTTATAGGAAAAATGAAATATACAAAAAAAAACAGACAGTAAAATAAATCCTTATAAGGAATTTAAAAGTCTAATTGGATGTTAAAGTTAACCATATAATTTGGGAATGGTGGGAAAAAGTTCTGGGAAGGACATACCAAAGAAAAAAAATCCTCCACCTAGAGTTTTTAAACATTAGGTGTACAGAATTCACCCAACCAAAAGGAGACATGGGTAGACAGGCTACTGTGAACTATGGAGGGCCATATTTAAGGACTTAAAGGATTATACAGTATCAATGAGGAAATGGTAGATAAAACTAGACAAGGAAGCAAAGATACAAAAAACTGCAGTCACATGGTAAAGGACATGGCAACAGGGAAGCACGGAGTCAAAACCGTTCAGTCAGAATTCCATATCTACTAAATAAAAGAGGCTGAATTTGGACCAAATATGTAGGTTCAAGACCTGGAATCTGCCTAAAAATAAAACTGTGCTACTAATCAAATTTGTGGTTATTGTGCTGTATCTGTATTTTCTGACTTATTTCTACTTCTGTAATTGTCTTTTTTAATCTTTAAGAGCACATAGGGCTCTTAGTGGTTTCTATCTATTGTCTTTTAAAGTCCTCCATTGACTCACATTTCCTTCCATGGTTTTTGTCAGTGCGCTAAAGAACTAAACTGGTCTGTACACAGATTTAGTGGCTTGTAGGAAGAAGAATGCATAAAATATTTCTACAGGCTTATTATTGGTAACTAAAAATTAACACTGGTAACTACAGCATAAGAAATTACTCTTTAGTAGTGCTATAGCAGATGTATGAGTATACATATGAATGTATGTATCAAGTAAACATATGCAAGTATATTTATCAGGTGAATATCTATGTCCATGTATGTGTATGTGTATGTGTGTGTATCTCAGGTATGTAACTGAATATTTCAAAAGAGAATTATTCAGTATTATATGCATGATTATTGCCAACTCTGATGGTCTGTGTACATTCCTGTGATATTAGAATGGCAGAATTGGAAATCTAACTTAAATTTGGTTAACTAATTTAAAGTATGTATTTGGAAAGAAGAAAAATTTTAAATATTGAGACTCTAGAGGCAAGATGACATTAGGAACCATAATATAGAAATGGCAAATATTGCCTTTCTCTGGATGATTGGATTTTTTCATTAGCTCATGTAGAGTATTTTAGCTCAATACCAGTCAATAATGTACAGGACTTAAAATATCAACACAGAGGTGGAAATAATGAAATGTGTACTAGTGAATTTAATTTAATGAAGCCACCTTCTCTAAATGTGGCTAATCTTGTTATTTGTCTCTCTTTTTTTAAAGAACTATGTGCAGTGCAAATTTTTTTTCCTATCTAGATCCTCCCTAAATGTTTTTAAGTATTGTATTTGGGAACTGTTATTTCCCACTGTTTGGGAACTGTTGTATTGTATTGTATTGTATTGTATTGTATTGTATTGTATTGTATTGTATTGTATTTGGGAACTGTTATTATCCACATGAGTTAGGTGTTAATATTATGTCATAAATAGATACACATGGAATTATAATAGACCCGTAGAACTTTAGTACTGGAAATAGTTCAGCTCCTCATTTTATAGGATATGTAGAAGGGAAATGAGGCTTGAATGGACTAAAATGACCTAGTTAGATTGTATTAGAACAGGAATGAGAAACTATAGTGTTCTGGTCTCCTTTCTGAAATCTAAAGTTCCTTTCACCTCACTCTGTGCTTCGCATAATTGCCATGCAGTGTTACTCAGGCTTTCTAAATCACATTTCCCCTCACTTCTCATAATACTAAATTCTAGAAGACTTACCTTAATCATAAATGTTACACAGAAGACAAATGACTTGGTGTCATTGTTTCAGAAACCTTGGTTGGCAAACTGGCTTTGATTCACAGATAATTTTTTGAGTGATTATTTTATTATTAGGCTAATGCTTTATTTTTGTTGTTTGGAGAACATTCTTAAAACTTAAGATTTTAAAGCCCTGAAAAATGGCTATTGGATATATCCAATTACTATATTTCATAAGATTTCTAAAATCGAGAAATTTAGTAGACACATTTGGTATTGTGAATATGTATTTAGTTGATGAACTATAACAGTTCAAATGGAATCATTTATAGCTTATTGAGTAAATAAAAGTGCTTCCATAAAGATTCACATGACACCTAGCTTTTATTCCAGGTAACTAATTTCTTCTTGAAAAATTGCCTAAATTTAGATTTACATAGGAGACTACCAGAATACCTTAACAGTTTAAAAAGTAGTTTAAATGACCATGGACTTTACAGATTTAAAACGAACAACTGGGTGATGAATATTAACTTTTAATGGTCTCTGGAAAAAAGTCATTTAACTGTGTTTTACTCTCTATGTTACACTAAAAAAGCATTACGAATATTTCTGAATGTTATTTTTAACAAGGAAAATAATTAATATTTACATGTTATTTTAATACATACTCAAATCAAAATTTCATCAGAATTTTTGCTGGCTTCTTTTTATGCTAAAGGATTTAAAATCAGATTTTATCCCATTTCATGGAAAAACTTGTTTTCTAGCAGAACAGCAGATGATCCTACTAGCAAAAACAATAATTTGTTTTCATTTACACAAAAGTGAGCCTGTTTACTTGCTGGAGAGGATATGCCTTTTGGTGGTAAAAGTCTTTAAGGAAATTTGTCCCTCTTTCTCTTTTCCCTTCCCAACTATGGGTTTTAGGTTATTTTCCATGTTTAGAACATAACATCAAAAGATAATGTGCAAAAACTAAGACTAATTTGAAATATTAGAGAAATACTCAACATCCAATTCAAGGTTAGTTAAAAAAATTTAGATGAAAAGATACTTTCACATATGTAGTGGAAAATAAGCATATTAAAAAGGATGAGAAAAGGCAAACAAGGGATCCTTTTATGGAGTGCCAATATCTGAAGAATTTTACAGGGAACTGAGTAAGAAGTTAGTAGAAATCTTTCCTGAAAGATGCCTTACTTATTTATAATAGGTTAATGGAGTTACAAGAACAAGGTAGTTTCAAATACAGCATGTACGTTGGAAGAAATTATACATATCTTTAACACTGGCAAAACAGGAATGTGAATCAATTTGGCACAGTTGCTTTAATATAGAACATCAGGAAGAAAATAACCATAGGAGTATGCCTGACTTCCTCATTTGATTCTGCAAATTCTGCATGCCCTCTTTTTTCACATAGAGCTTTCTTAGACCAGAATTTAAAGTATAAAGATCTACAAACATCCTAAGAAAATAAGAAAAAGAGAAACCTGAAAACAGAATTACCTTATGATCTAGTAATCCCACTTCTAGATATGTTCACGGAAGATCTAAAATCAGTATGTAGAAGATACACCTGCTGCTCATCATAGTTGTGGCTCTATACAAAAAAGGCCACTTTATGATACCTACCCTCCATTGGGTGAATGGACCATCCCTGATGTACAACACTAGATGAATGGACAAGGAAATATCTATATAAACACAGTGGTACACTGTTCAGTCCTAAAAGAGAAAGAAATTCTGTCATTTGTTACCATGTTGATGAAGTTGGAGAAGATTATGCCTAACATTGGACAAATATTGTGTGTTCTCAAAGTGGAACCTAAAACAGGTTAATTCACAGAAGCAGAGTGAACAAATGTGTTTGGCAGAGGCATGCCACAAGAGGATTACACAGATAATAAACAAAAACACACCATACAGGAGGAATAAGTATATGTGGTGGATTGACTGCTGGTGGGCAACTTGTAACACCCAGCTGAGCTGAATCAGTGTGGTGATGGGCATGGAGGACCCACCTGAGGATTATTGCCAACAGTATAACAAAGAGAACTGGAGAGGAAGAGGTGCACTGTTGATTCTCTTGGAGAAGCTTGTCATGATGGTTTTCCTGATATGAACTAGACTGTTGTCATCATTGGAGGAGTCCTGGACCTCATTGTCGCTGAGGATGGCTGCACTTCTTTTCAGGAGAGCTCTGGTCCTTACTGTGAACATTGCTTCCATTGCTTCCTGAAGATCCCTCAGCCTGTTAGCACAGATCCTTCATCTCGCTGGCTCAGACTTTCTAGCTTCTACTGCTGACCTTTGCACCTTCACAGGGCAGATCCTTGATACAGACTTGCATGAACCATTGTCATGGGCCCTGGGCCTCCAGTTAGACTCATGGGGAGCATCGTCATGGGATCTAAGTCTTCAACTGGTCTTATACAGGACATTGGCATGGAAGCCAGGCCCTCAGCTGAATTCTTAGGGTGTCCAGTGTGTGACAGATCTCTTTCACTTGTTTGTGTTTGACTCTTTGGGTGAATGTCATAAAAATAATCCTATAAAGTATGTGTCCAGTATTAATTTCTTTCCCTTGAAAACTCTGATTACAATAATATGTTTGGTTATTTTTTTAAATCTATTGTGCAGTGTGATGAATAGAGCTAACAATAATCTTATATATTTCAATATCACCGATAGAGTAAATCTCAGATGTTCTCATCACAAAAATGTCAGATACTTGAGGTGATGAATATGTTATTTACCTTAGTTTAATCATTCTATGTTATATTTAAAAATTACAATGCACTTTGTATGCCCCATAAATACATACAACTCTTACTTAGCAGTTTTAAAAAGATTTAAGTCAAACTTTTGAAGCCTTGCCCGATAGTATTATTTTATCACAGTAAAAATGCTATTGTTATAACTAAGTTGTATTAAGAAGGCAGTCAGTTGTACCATTTACTGCTCTTCCAGCTTCCCCCTCATCCCCAGTTCTGGCAGAATAAGAAGTTAGAAGATGGCAGTGTAGTATTGATAGCAACAAGCCAATCAGATTATAATGCTGCTAGTTCAGATCCCAGCTGGAAAAAACACCAGAAAGGCTATTTTAATAGCAATACACATGCAGGCCCTGGTGTGGTGGAGCATCTTTTTCAGATTCTGAACTAACATGTTTGGGCCTAATAAAGGTTCTGTGAGTGAAACCTCATCAGTGCTGCTAAACGGGGTTGGGACAAGATTTTAGGAAGTTCTTTTCCTTCTGTGGGGATGAGATAAACTTTGTCCCTTCATAGAGCTATCCAAGTGGCCTTTTTTTTTAAGTTCCAGCATAAAAACAGATGATTTCCCTCAGTATAGGCTTGCAGTGGAATATCAAGAAATCAAAAGAATAGAGATCAAAGAAAATTGCTGAACTAGGTGTTAGATGTAGACATTGATTTTCCTCCAGTTGTAGTTTTAAAAAAATCTACAAAAATGGTAACGTATACAACAGTTGAATTTCTAATACTTCCCTCAAGCCAGCGATAGCTTTTTTCTTGTTTCTACATGTAGAAGCAGTTTTGTATGACATGATATAATAAAGCAGACTCTATACTATACATTATTTTCTTATCAAAACTTGAGACAATATACTAGAAGGTGTTTTTTTTAACCCTGTTGCACAGAATGTGATTTTTAGTGATACTTGTGACAAAACTTGATATCTCACCAACATTTATTTCCTGAGAAACTGAAAAATTCTAACATAAAATTGATCACTTTTTCTGTTATCTCTAAATGTTATAAAATAATATTTATCTTCTTTACTGTTAATACTTCACTCATATTAAATTAATACTATTAATTACCAAGTTACTTAAGGCTTAAATGCATAGTTTTATCAAAATAGCAGTTTTGTTTCCAAATACTTCATGTGTATGTGATATTTCAGTCTATACGCCAGCATTGTTTTAAAATATATGAGATAGTTTTGATATCAAGCTCCCTTATTTTGATACATCATTTTCAGATACATGTATGTAGAATAGTCCTTATCAAATCAGGAAGGTAGTATTACTAAAGGTAAAAGCAAAAAGCTCTTCTCACTAGACTTTTATATCTCAGGGTACTATATTCTAGAAGCCACTGGGATTGTCCTAAATTTCTTTGTGCTATGTTTGTCAGTTAAATAAATCAGGTTGATAGGTTTAAAAACATAACTACCCATAGTTCATTTTCTAAGCAATCTAATCTTCCATATTATATAGCACATATTATAAGCATAATGAAATAAATACTCTTAGCATCAATTTCCATAAATTGCAGTGAATTGAAGCTGAGGTACAAATATCTGACTATACTGACTCTTTGAAACAATAATTTTATACTAAGTTTTAGTGTTTCTTCTGTTTTTCTGAAAAGTTTATGGCATAGGACAACTAGTCACTTAGAAAATATTTGTATATTATCAGATAGATTATTTAGATGTCAGTTTCTATTCCACCTAATACTATAATGTTGTTTACTAGTCTACTTCCTTGTTTTTAGTTCTGTTTGATAATTTTCAATTCACTATGTTTTTTTTCTTCCTTTTGTATGTCACAGACAGGATCACGGGACCACTCGAATCTCTCCATTCCTTCAAGAGCTGCTCTCCCTGCTGACACAGTCACTGTGGGGAATTTTTTGCCATTGCAAGCTGAACTTGATACAACTTATGAGTTCTTAAAGGAGACACTTATAAAAACTGCACCCCATTCTCTAACATCATCTCATTCCTCTCCAGTAACTATGTCTGCTAATGCCAAAGGGCCAACTCAGATTGGATTATGACTTTATGAAACAAAAATGGAGGAAGATTTAACAATACAATTAAAATTGTTTGAAGAGGGATTTTCTTATCAGTTGAACTTTGTTTCAGCGCAAGTGGGGGTGGATTTTTGAAAAAAATGTACAATATCTTGATATGTACAGGAATCTCTGTCTCAACAAAATAGCCCACTTTTTCTAAGTTTTATTTATTATCACAGTTCCTCATTTTTATGTAACATATTTTTAAATGTTAAAGAATGACACATTTTGGGTAATTTCCCTCAGACTTAAAAAAATCAATAAGCCATTTTAGTCTCTATCTATCAAAGTTGTTTCATACTTGTCTATTTTAAAGCAGGACTGCAATACTTTAATAGGATTGAGAGAGCTATTTGAAATGTATGCCAATGATTCCTGTCATTTCATGGCAGCCCTGCCATGGTTCACTGAGCCCCTCTTCTCTCTTGTCAGCTCAACTGAAGACAAGCATTTAGTTGCAAACTTTAAGCAGGTTGTGCAAAACAGAAATGATGTGACTGCTTCTCCTCCTGCACAATAATGTCACTCCTGGTCAATGTGAGAAGGTCAGGTTGCTCCTTGTAAAGCTACATGATACCACTTGCCCATTCGAACAAGTTAACTGCTGAATCTGGTCCCTGCAGGCATTGAAAACTCATCCTTTTATCAAGTCTGCATTTAATAAGAAAGTAGAGCAATTGTACTGGGAGGATTTCTGTAGTTTGTTTAGGCACTTTATAAGGACAGTTGCCACACTAGGATAGCAGGTAATATATTTAGTATAAACTAAAAAACTTCAAGGTAATGGCTGTCTTGACCTTCAAAATAGGCTCCTTTTTTGTTTTTGTTATTGGTAGGACCCAAGAGTGACGCCCATCTTTGATGCTGACAGAATTTAAAACAAGGCCATTGCCCTGCATTTTCTGCCTTGTAGCACACAAAAGTAAAATTGTATGTCAGGGCGAGATGTCGGGGAGCTGACAAGATGCCCCAGTGACATTTCAGCTAGAAAGAGCAAGTGTCTTGCAACCAAGTGGTCAAATATCAAATAATAGGTCAAGCAGGAAGGAGCTGAGTTCTAACCACAAAGAGGTTTCTGGTAACTTACTTGACAAGCTTTTGGGCGCTTTGTGGCTTGACAAAGTGATGTTCTGTTGGGTATCGCTAGACAGACTGTTCTTTATCGCCTTCAGAAGCTCAGACATTGACATTGATTAAACTCTTTAACCCTTAAAGGTTAAATCCTTGCAGTTTGCATCATGGTAAGTGAAGAACAAAAGAATATTTGTAATATATATTTGTTTTGGTTTTAATCATTTAACTCCCCAGTGATATTAACTTCTGATGTGAACTGTAGTTTTTGACAAAGCATTTTGTTACAAAATCTCTATTTTATATTGTTTTACACAATGGAGTTTTTCCATTATAGATGCTTTAAAAAAATAACAGTATATGTTATGAAATCTATATTGTTTATGGTGACATTTGACTCAGATATATCCAACTCCTGAGCATTTTTTATTGACCTTAAGAAATTAAATCTGTATATTATTTATGTTGTTAATCAAATTATCCAAATGATTTGTGCTATCTGAGTTAGCATGTTACTCTCATACTGTGTAACACAATGCTCTATCTTAGGCTGATGAGCCAATATAATTTTTGTGTGAAGGTTTTTATGTGGAGTAAAATTCTACTTTTAATAAAATTCTCTTAATTCTTTCCTTGGAATTCTTTTCAATATGCCTTGTATAATGTAATCTATGAAACAACTTAATTTATTATAATACAGAGTGTGCATTGATTGTTTTTATGTAGATTATAGAATAATTTCTACACATTCTTCTGCCATTCTGTACAGTGATTAAAGTATTTCTCCATATGGAAACTAATATGTAGTTTTTTTAGTTCCATGTGATCATTGAGCTTCCATTCTGGCATTATAGAGAAAGTATTACCCTGTGTAACTTACATGTCTGTATTTGTTTGTATATGTTTGTGTTGAATCTGCTTCCAGATTCTACTAATTTAAGAGGAATAAGCACTTTTGTAAAATGTGTCTTGGACAGGCTTTAGTCTGTTTGCCTTAATTTTACAGTCTGTTAATGGGATAACTATAAAAATAAATTTATATTTCTCTCCACATATGTGGGTATCTGATCTTACTGATAGATTTTATACAGAAAATGCCAAACTATAAATTCAAAAAGATTATTAAATCAAATTGAAGCATGTCACATTTATAAGCAGCTAGATGCTAAAGGCCATAGAAACTGAAGGATGAGCCTCCTGAGCAATCATTAGTATTCACTACCAAATATAGTAATATTTATACCATATGCTTTTTCCCCAGAAGTCAGACCCAGCAGGAGGAGAAGATTTAATGACATGTCCTATGGAGATCTGAGAAACTCTAGACTGCTTCTGAGTACCTCAGTGACCAATTGCTGCATATTTGAGATCTGCGTTGCATTGGCAAGGACAGTTGCTCTATCAAGCTTCTTTACCTACTTAAGAATGATGTATAGACTAAATATTTCTCAAGAAAATTACTTCAAATATTTTTGTAGGGGAGAGGAAGTTTTACTTTACATCTCAGTGTATAGATTTTCTAACTAACTTGTGTTCTAGAGAAATGCCTGTATCACCCATCACTATCAAAGGGATTCTTGAAGTTATTGTGATACCTATGACACATTGATTTATTGAGTATTTTTAATGTAAATGTTTTGGAATGACATAATACAAATGCACAAAGATTTAAGAAATTATGGGAATTGCTAATTCATAATAATGTAATGACATAGTTAAACTTTTAAATAATAGAATGATCACTTTACCATTTCTACCAAATGTCTGACTCTTATTAAACTTAGGAACTCTATTTCTTATGTCACATTTATAACATTAGCTACTATTGAATGTTTAATGAGGTCATTACTGTTTTCATGTTACTTTACTAGTTACATCTAAATTCATTCTGTAAATCATACTGAACAATGGTAAATTTATTCTGTTTCACCCTGCATGTTTCATAGACATGTTTTATAGTGTAGAAGTTGGAAGGTAGTTAATATTTATTCAGCAACTGTTATATTCCAGCCATTATATCAAAGCTCTAATGTTCTCTTAACAAATATCTGGGAAAGGAATTTTATAGATGAATAACTGAGAAGCTAAAATATTAAGTATTTTTTCCCTAAGATCACATATAAGCTCCAAACTGTAATTCTAAAGCTTACATTACTTTGGCAAAGTCTACCTTTCAGAAATAGCTTTTTAAAGAAGAGAAGAATTAAAAGAAAAAAACATCCTGACTAGTTAATCTTGAGACATTTTGGTTTGAAATTTAGATTTCCTATCCATTAGTTAAACACAATAAAATAACATGTATGTTAATGATGTATGTGTAACCGGTGGCCAAAAGAATAGTGAATATATCTGCCTTTGAAAGGAATAAAACTGTTCACTCTGTTGCCCAGTGTCTCTGGCTTGGCTGAGAGACCACATAGATACTTTCTGAAGCAGACCTCTTGGAATTTACTGATGGCTAGCCAAATACACTAAGGTTTCACTTCCATTAAAATGGAGAGTAACTCAGAAATTCAATCCTTCTAAATTTAAAGACCCAAAAATGGGCAGCTGAGATGAATATCTACCTCTCAGATAAAGAAATACAAACAGCAAATAAATATATGAAAAAATGTTCAACATTACTGGTCATTCAAAAGATGCAAATTAAAACAATACTGAAATTTCATCTCACCCCAGAAAGAATGGTTATTATTAAGAAATCAACCAATAACATATGCTGGAGGGGCTTTGGGGAAAAAGGAACCCTTTTCCACTCTTGGTGGGAATTTAAACTGGTGCAGCCACTATGGAAATCAATTTGGAGATTCCTAAAAAAAACTAGGATTGGAGGTTCCATTTGACCAGCTGTTTCCCTTCTTGGTATCTTACCAGAAGAAATTAAAAACATCATACCACAGAGATATATGTGCACCCATGTTTGTAGCAGCACAATTTGTAATAGCCAGATCTTGGGAAAAAACCTATATGCCCATCAATTTATGAATGAATAAAAAAGATGTATTTTTAAACAATGGGAGTACTACTCAGCCATAAACAAGGATAAACTTGAGACTTTTACAGGAAAATGGAGGCAGTTTGAGACCATACTCATAAGTGAAATAAATCAGACATGCATGTGTAAAAATCATATCTCACTAGTATGAGAAGCTGAGAGAAACTGTAGAAAAGATAGTTATGATAGTTAAACTACTAATTTCTCTGAGCTCATTGAAGGGAAAGGTTTGTGCTCATATTCAGATGATTAAATGCAGATGTCTTGTACTCTGAGTAACTGATTTGAAGATATGAATATATAATGCATACACCATTATTACCCCTTAATTACCATGTTTTGAAGTTTTATTTTTTTGTCTAATATAATTTTTTTAAATGGAGAGTAATGAAGTATGTATAGCTAATCCAGGTAAAATTTATTATATAACTTCTAGGAAAAAAAACTGTGACGTGTATTTTTCTAGACCAATGTGGTAGACTGAATAATGGCCTCAGAAGATAACTATTGTAGTCTCTGGAACCCATGAATGTTCCCTTATATGGCAGAGGGTGGGGACATTCTCCTGGATTGCCTGGGTGGGCTCGAAGTGCAATAAAAAGGTATCATTTCAAGAGAGGAAGACAGGGGTTGATTCAATTACAGAGGGGAGAAGGTGCGATGATGGATGCAGAGACTGGAGGGGTATGCTTTAAAGACTGGGAAGGGCCCGGATCTAAGGAACCCAGACAGCAGTGAGACACTGAAAAAGACTGGGAAATGGATCTTTCTCTCTGAGGTTCCAGAACTTCCAGAGAATAAATTTGGATTGTTAAGCTTCAAGTTTGTGGTAATTCATTATAGCTGCCATAGGAAATGAATACAACCAATAAATGTTTTTTGAAAACATGAATAGTAATCTTAAAACATAAACAAACAGTAAAAGTGTTCCTGCTTAAAAATCCTGAACACTTTATTTTCATAAATTGAATTTCCAAATTTGTTTTTAGGTTTCAATTTTATGTTCTTGACCTTTAAATTTAATGAGCAGCGCCTCTCCATACTGAGCCTTCTGTTAGTCACACCTTTTTTTTTTTTTACATGTAAGAAGAATTTATTGAGAGAAAGAAAGCTTCTGTCTGAGAGGGACAGAAGGCAGCCTGGAAAGTGGGTTGCCCTCGCCACACTCTTACTCTCATTATTTTTAATTATTCTTCAATTAATCTATTAGTTCAGATGTGTTTTAATTTCCACAGTTTTAAAAAGATCACATTTCCAGTGTATCTTAAAAATTTACTTTAAATGATTGTTTTTATTTGATTAAATTTTTATTGGCATATTTTTATAACTTTATTTCAAAAGAATTCAACTTGAAAGAACCTGTGCTAATCACAGCTTAGAATAATGATTTGGAATTATTTGTTTATTTATTTACTTACTTATTTTTTGGTCAAACTCAGGACCTCGTGCTTGCCAGGCAGGTATTGTACCACTGAGATAGATCCCCAGGCCCTGATTTGGCATTTAAAAGTCTTAAATGTGCCAGAACATTTTCTTTGCTATTTGACCATGAGTTTGAAATATCCTTGGTACCCATTTTTTATTACAGCCAGGAAAATTTTAATAATTTCCCTCAACAATAAAATCTGAATTTTTATTGTGTAACATTTGAATCAATTTATTCTACTTTTGTTTAGTAAGAGAAATGAGACCAATTTTAACTGAAACTGTGTTCAATATTCTTAAACCTAAAATACTGAGGATCTAAGCCTAGAGTGTTAAATATTTCAAATACAGCCAAAAAAGAAAATAAAAGGAAAAGATAAGCCTTTGGTTGTGAAAGGAACACATCAGTTCTCCTGGTTAAGTGAGACATAAATGGGTAAATTTACCTATTGGTTTAACTCCATTTTTTCTTGAACCTTGACAGTTTTATTTTAAGGCTGTTTCTGACCACAGAACATGTTGGTTGTCATACCCACATATCACACATCCTTTGAGTTCATACTGTGAGTGCTTAATGTATTTTTTTTCTGGACCATTCCTTATATAATCTTTTTTTTCAGTTGTTTCCTAAACAGATCTGAAACTATATTTTGTATGTAAATTACTTTTCCATGACTTCACAATGAGAATTTTCTCTTATCATTGCAGTAGTGATACCTAATTGATATTACATACTGTAAGTTGTAAAATATCTGGACACTGTAAAAAGATAAATCTGAGTTTTGCTGTTTCCTCTAAATCATCTTGTGTGTAGGTAGCTACATTAGGCGCTTGGACATGTTTTCAAAGTACCGACCTTGTGTCATGCAGCACAATCTCCACATAAGTCTTCGAAAACTACTGGGTTTATGTTATGTGAAGACAGTCTGCTTGCAATTTAATTGAGTCAGTCTTCGTTGTCTTTTATTACATGTTAATGCCAGTGAAATGCTGATTGTTGACGGAGTCTTCCTAGTGGAGCACCCCAGAAATGTGCTGCTATAGGAAACTGCATAAAATAAAGCCTTATTTAGATTTGAAGAAGACCCATCTGACAGGTTAAGAGCTATCAGATATTCATAAATATTCACTAATGACAAGAATATAAGGTGAGCTATCTGTTTTCAAAAGATTCTTCTATATTTTGGGTATCAACATAAAGGAAAAATCAAATGCAATTCATAGCTAATGAAATTGTATAGGGTGCCAGTAAAAAGAACCACAAAAGAAAGAAATGTAGGATGTATAATAAACATCTTATTTTTGTCTTTTTTCTTCAAACAATAAGCGAAGTATGGTCTGTTTTTTTCTAAGCTTACTTCTAGTCTAAAAGTAAGAGACTTCCCCAGTAAAACTGCACATGGAAAACTGTGGAACATGGACACTCCCTGAGAGTTCTATAGTACTTCAGATTTAAAGGTAAGAGTTCATTCTAGTGACTTGAATGTATAGCCAACTGTTGAACTTATTGGAAATAAGTTCCAATAAGTTTGGTTACAGAAGTGGCACTTCTGGGCTGAGGAGAAATACTCTAAATGCCATATGTCTTCTGAAAACAGTGACCAGAGATTCTTATGAAGCAGAGCTCATATTTTTATTTATAATTAAACTTTTCCGATGATGAATAGTGATGGTGTCCTTACTGAAATATGCTTGTTTCCTGGAGGGCAGCGTGTATAGTATGGTTTACTTGACTGGTACACAACATGTAGGGATACGCAGAATTATCCTGACACATGCATACCGTGATCCACTTCGAAGTCATTTAACAATATGTAGAACTTTTTAATTTCTTTATGGGAAAGCAGAATCCCTATTTTCCCTACGCATGTGCTAAGAGATTCCTGAGGAAGTCCAGCAGAGCCTTTGCTGCTTATCAAGTTAATCAGAGTAGAAACCCTGTTTTACTTCATCTTTAACTTTTACAGCTGGCAGTCACCCATTGACTAGGATTATATACTTTGCAACAAAGGTCAGACACCTAGATTAGTGAATATATTTTTTAAAAATTATATTTTTATTGAGATACAATTCCTGTAATATACAATTTGCCATTTTAAAGTATAAAATCCGTAGTTTTTTAGGATATTTGGAAGAATGTATAACCATTGCCTCTAACATTTTATTTACACCAAAGAGGGTCTCTATACTATTGACACTCATCTTTCTCAGCTCCTGTTGACCATAATCTACTTTCTGTTTCTGTGGACTTCTATAATGTATGTATTACATACATTTAGAATCCTATGTATTTCCTTTTATAACTAGCCTCTTTCATTGAGCATGATGTTTATTCATTTTGTAAAGTTTATTCATATTGTAGCATGTATCAGTGTTTCATGCCTTTTTAGGTGTGCTATTATTCCATTGTATAGAGATAAGACATTTTGTTTATCCATCAATTGTTTGGCATTTTATTTGTTTTTATTTTGGAATGAGGTTATAAAGAATAATTGTATGAATACTCATGTACAAGTTTTTGTGTGGGCTTAAGTTTTCTTTTTGGAATATACCTAATGGATCATATGGTAACTCAAATTTAAGGTTTTGGTGGATTTTCAGACTATTGTCCAAAGTGACTATACCATTTTACATTCCTACCAGCAACATCTGAAAATCTAATTTCTCTACATCCTTGACAACACTTGCTATTGTCTGTTCGATGATAGCTATGCTAGTAGATGTGAAGTAGTATTTCACTGTGGTTTTAGCTGGGGATTTAGCTCAGCAGCACAAGCGCTTGCCTGGCAAATGTGAGGGCATTAGTTCAATTCCTGATACCAAAAAAAATTCATTTTGATTTTGATTTGCACCTTATTAATGACATGATATTGAACATCTTTGCATGTGCTCATTATATGTATGTATATCTTTTTTGGAGAGATGTCTATTCAGTGCTTTGATTTTTAATTGGGCAGTTTTTATTCTTGAGTTGTATTTTTACATTCTAGATATATGGCCCTTATTATATATAAAATTTAAAAATACTTTCTCCCATTCTTTTGCTTATTTAATTATACTCTTTAAAGGACAAAATTTTTAATTTTGATGGCATCCAGTTTACCTGTTTCTCTTTGTGTGATTTAGGTTTTTGGTATCATCCAGGAAAATATTTCCTAATCCAAGGTCATAAATATCAAGTCTATAGCTCCCTTATGTTTTACTTTTTACATTTAGATCAGTGATTCATTTTGAGCAAGTTTTTGTATGCAGTGTAAAATAGAGGTCTTTTTTACATGATTAGCAGTTATCTCAATAGCATTTGTTAAAAGACTGTTCTTTCCTCATTGCGTTCTATTGGTGTCCTTTTCAAAAGTCAATTGACTATAAGTGAAGAATTTATTTCTGGACTTATACATCTGTTTTACTGATTAATCTATTTTTGGCCAGTAGACCACTGTTTTGATTACTGTATGTTTAAAGTTATTTTTGAAATTACGAACTGTAACTTTTTAAATCTTTTTAAAGGTATTCTGGCTATTGTGGACTCCTTTCATTTCCATATTAATCATCTTGTAGGTTTCTTTCAGAACAACAACAACAACAAAAAACACTGAGATTTTGATACAGATTATTTTTAATTGACAGATTTTTGGAACTGATAGATCCATTTGAAAAGAATTGTCATTGTAACAGTATTGTCTTTCAACCTTGAACATGAGATACCTTTCCATTTATTTAGATCTTTAATTTCTTTCAGTGTTTCTTTTTAAAAAAAATTCAATGTGCAAGTCTTATACTTCACTGAATGTTTTACCTAATTATGTATGTGTGTGTGTTCTTCTGGATTTTTCTATATACAGCCTGGTATCATCTGAAATTGAGATAGTTTTCTTTCTAACCTGAATGCTTTAATTTATTCTTCTTGCCAAATTGCTTTGACTATAACCTTTACACTCTAGTTCAGAATAGTAGTGGTCAGGGTGGGACATACTTGTTCCTGATCTTGGGAGAATCATGTCTTGTGCAATTAACCAAGATGTCAGAAATGGGGTTTTTGCCTTTAATGAGTGGGTGACCTTCCCTTCTATTCTTAATTGTTGAAAGTTTTTGATATGGTAGCATGTTCAGTTATGTCAAATGATGTTTTCTGCATTTTTAGATGGCGATACGGTTTTTATCTTTCACTTTATTAATATGGGTTACAGTAATTTATTTTCACTCATTAAATGAGTCTTGCATTCCTGGGATAAATCCCACTTGGCCATGGTGTAGTGAATAACATCTTTTTTTTAATGTAGGATTTACTCTTTTAAGAATCTGTTAAAGACTTTACATCTCAAGTATTGGTTTGAAGTTTTCTTACGATGTCTTATCTAGTAGTAGATTAGCACTGGGCTCATAGACTGAATTGGGAAATTCTTCCTTTTTTGTTTTTTGGAGAGGTTGGGAAGGATTGATGTTGCACACAGAGTTCACTAGTGAAGCCATCTGGGCCTGGGCTTTTCTTCATGAGAAATTTTTGTATTATTAAATGTTCTTTTAAAAATTATAATAAAATGTATGTTAACATTAAAAATTCACCATTTAAACTATTTTTAATATTTTAGTCTATTAGTACTGGGCTCTACTGTCTAGCAAAATTTAATGAATTTGATAATAACAAAGAAATTTAATCATAGAAAATAAAAAATCTCAAAACAGAAAATGGATATAAAGACAAGTAATGTTCTCAGACCATAGAGGAACCCTGTGGTCTGTTGCCAGGTGTCAGAGGCTGATTTCCCTCTCCACATGGGATTGCACTACAGTGTGTCTTCACTCAGAGTTAAGGCACTCTGCTCATATGGTAAGCACTAAAAGAAATGAAAAAAAAAAATCTCAGCTGCCCACTAAAGTACTTCATAGATACAAATAACTGCACCCATACTAAGGAAACTTAGATATATCATACAAAGCAATTGATGTTTTCTGCAAATGTTCAGTTTCAAATTAGGACTTTAGGTTTACCTTTGTAGATCCCAAATGCTTATTTAAATGGTTTTCCAAAAACAGTAATAATCAGATCTCCAAAATGAATTCAGGCAACAGCTAAACATCTATAATTACATGTTATTTTCAAGATTTTGAAGGTTCCAGAACAATTTCTTAAGCTATTCTAAAAGTTCTTTGGCTTCTTCTAACTCCTGCAGTCTCCCCAGCACATGCTCAGAGAGGAGTTTTAGCAGGCCTTTCCCTCTCTGAATATTCAGCATCCAGAATCTATTCCTCATAAAGTGGCTTACACACAAGACCTCCCTCCTCTCTCCTGCCCATGGCTTTCCAACCTTATTCTTTCTCAACAGAGACCTTCCAAAACTTTCTATAAGCCGTGCCTCATGGTCTAAAAGCATATCTACATACCCCTTTTTTTCCAATCTTCTCAAAGTATAGGAGGTTTTTGCTACTTGTCCAAAGTTTATCATCCTATTTGTGCATAGGATGGTATTCTTCAGTGTTCTGGTATACACTGAAGTTCTTGGTATTCTTCAGTGTTGCTGGTATACATATTGTTTTTAAAAATAAAGTATCTGCTTATGCACTGAATTATGTCTGAAAATTCCTATTTTATATGTGATGACATTTGGAAATAGACTTTTTAAGGGAGGTAACAGGTATCAGATGAGGTCATGAGGGCAAGGTCCTTATGATGGGTTAGTAGCTTTTCAAGAAGAAGAAGAAGAAGAGCTAGAAACAGATAACTCTCTGCTATAGTTTGGCTCTACGATACTCTATTCCCCCAAAGGCCCATGTGTTAAGGTACTGCTTCCTTGCTATGCCATTGGTAGAAATTTTAAGAGATGGGGAAGTCCTAGAGTCATTGGAGTATACCCTTAGAGAGAACTGTGGGACCCTGATCCCTTCTTCTTTCTCCCTTTTACTTCCTGGCCACAAGTTGAGTAGTTTTGCACTGTCACGCTCTCCAGCCATGGTGTACTATAGTAACACAGGCCCAAAAGCAACCTGGCCAACTGGCCATGGATCCAACTATGAGTCAAAATACATCCCCTCAAAACAAAACTGTAAGTCAAAATAACCCTTTTCTTTTTATAAATTTATAAAAGAAAATTACATAACTCTGGTGTTTGTTATAGTATCACAAGGCTGATTAACATACTCTTTCTCTCTCTACCTTGTATAGGCAGTGAAAAAGTATCTGAAACCAAGGAATCAAGCCAGGTAGAACCCTGATTGTGGATGTCTCAGAAATCCAAACTGTGAAAAATAAATGTTTGTAACTTAGGCTACCCAAAGGTTGGCATTTTGTTATTGCAGCTTGACCCAACATCCTAACTTCCAGGGAAAGTGTCTAATTATTGTAAAACATTTTAATAAGTAGGAAGGAGATGATGAATGAGTGAAAAGATCTGTCTGGAGTAAACAAGAGTTTAACTTGTAACTACCTGAACAATGTTAGGTGTTCTCATGGATAGAAATACCTAGTTCATTTTTAAGTAGGCCATAAAAACTGGGAGATTCTTGAGTTCAGAAACAATGTCTTATCTTTTCTTCTCCTTAACCCCCTCTCTTGCCCACTCCCCCTTCCTGGCACTGTCTGTCTCTTTTCCATACACTCTCAGCATGACTTCCTAAAGGTACAGATTAAATGGCTGGGGTTATTTGAAAAATTGTCTGAAGTTCTCCTCCCAGCCAGAAGGAATTGTACTATAAAGTAGAATAATTTGAAAGGGAGGAGTTTGTCTTTTTCATGAAAAAGCTTTCAATTCTTTTAATAACTGAAAAGCCTTATACTTTTGTTAGAGTCTCTAAGAACTTGTGATAAAGTTCATATTGTAATTGTAGTTTATTCCACTGGGAGAATGCAAGCTTCTTTGAGAATATTCTGGCTCTCTCAAACACAATTCCTCTCCTATGGAACATAATGCTTATGTATGAGTAAAATGCATTAAATTTATAATTTAATATAAAGGAAGAAATCATGGCACAAATTTAGCCTTCAGGAATTTCTGAGGATTTCTATTCAATCAGCAGTACTTGAGCTCGTTTAGTGTTTATGGACCAGGGAAGGGATATAAGAATTTAGAATCAAATTCACTCACCAGTTGTGTAACTTTAGGCAAGTTATTTAACCTCATGAATCTCAAATTTATTTTAGAGGACAGGGAGATAATGATACCTTTTTTGCAGAGCTCTTGGGAACATTATGTGGGAAAGTATTTGGCACATAGTTAAATGGTACATAGTCTTCACTCTCTCAGGGTAATTTGGTTAGGAAGCACTAATCCTACCCAAAAATTATTAGAAGGAAAGAGGGGTAATGAATGTACTCACAGGTCATGAGTCCAGTCTAGTTCCTACCTCTTCCTCTGCTGACTCCAGTTCCATATGGCCCAGGAAGGGCCACCCTTGCATTAACTTGCGCCATTTTCTAGTTTAAGAACCTGAAAGACACTTAGCTCATCTTGGTCCCGCTCCCTTTGATAACATAAGTCTAGAGAGAAGAGGACTTATAGGTTATTACCTACTCATCAGATACAAAAGGAAAACATTGAGGGAGACATGGGTGGATTCTATAAGAAGGTGGTAAGGGATGAAGTGGAACCTTTGATTCAACTTCCAGAAATCCTTCCTAAGGAAATAACTAGAGATCTAAGCTAAAATGTCGCTGCATTATATGGATCATGGATTTACACATAAAAGCAAGATAAGGGATTGTCAGCTGTTATAGTCATTGCTGTAGTTTGTATCTCAGGCTTTCACCTTGTGTTGAAGTCTTGGTCCTCAGCCTGAGGTACCATTGGGAGGTAGTGGAACTTCAGGTGGTGGAGCCCAATGGAAGGAAATTAGGTCATTAGGGATATGCTCTTGAAGGAGATTTGGGACTTTTGTCTCTTCCTTTCTGTCTTTGCTCACTGGCTGCCATGAGGTGAACAAGCTTTCCCTGTCATTTTTTCCCATCATGGTATTATGCCACTACAGGATCAAAGCAACAGGGCCAAATGACCACGGACTGAAATCTTTGAAACCATGACTCAAAATAAACCTTTCCTTACAAGTACTGTAGATATCTCAGGTGTATTGTCACAATGGTAGACAGCTAACATACTCATACAACAGACTATTAAGCAATTTTGAGAATCATAGTGTCATAGAATACTTTGAAATGTCAACACTCCCCTGATTTGATAGTTGACGAGAAGATAGGCTGGAAAATCTGCTCTATTTATGAACTTTCTACTCAGAGTTCTATAGATATAAACTAAACCAGTGGTGATGAGGTGCGTGAGTCTCAGTGGGCTGTTTATTATCATGGAAAGCTCTAAAAGGTTCACAATCACTGAACTAACACATACAACAGAGCAAAAGAAGTCTGTTTTACTCACCCCAAAAAATATTGTGCCAAGTTTTAAGTTGTATGGACTTTTGAACAAATGGACTTACATTTCAGAACCAAGCCTATTTGTAAATAGAAATACAAAAACAGATGTGTAAACAAATTTTGATTGGTGTGTTATATACAGTGGAAATATCCACATGGGCACATCTTTTGGAGAAAACACACCAAACTGTTACTAGTAGTAGAATTATGAATAATTTGTCATATTTTTAGGCATTTCTGAGTGTTCTCCATAAGCATGTATGCTCTTGTGGTTAGGACAAAATAAACTGTGTAGAGATAACAGAGGAACACTGCTTTGTTCAAAAAAATACTCTTTTTTGAAATAATGAAGAATACTGAGTGAAAAAGCTGCTATTGTTTACTGATCATCCAAATTCCTTTTCTTCCTAAGTCACAAGAGATGGATTCACAGATGTGAATACACTTTACCATGTAGTCAAATTGCTTCAACCATTCAGTCATTACCCTTTATTTAGTCTACAAGTCAGTAGTGAGACCACTGCTAACCAAGTTCATTCTTGCTTTGAGTTTTGTGCTTGTTGCTTGTCCTGGTAACCAGGCGATGTGCAAAATACATTGTTCAGATTTCTTCATCATTTCCAAAAATGCCTTGACATAACCTCATTTTATAGATAAAGATATTAGGAAAACTTAGAATTATTAAGTGACTTGCCTGAGGCAATAAAAGAATGGCAGATTCTTCTGATCTTCTAACTTTTGATTTAGAAAATTCTAAAATTTAGGAAGAGGCAAGTTATACTGTAATATGTAATTGACCATCCAAAGTTGCTACTTATATAAAAGACAGAGAAATCATATGCACCCTCTACCCTTTAGTACACCTGCCTGGTGCTTTGGAAGTACGTGGTAGCATTCATCAAGAATGGTCAGACAAGTTGAGTTTTGTGTGCAACTGTTGACACAATCAGAAACACTGGTTAATCAATGCAGAAATTTAGGTCATTCCTTTTCTCCCCTTTTTTGCCTAGTGGTAAACTCTGCACAAGGTTGAAAGACACAATAGAACCAAGTGATGAACAAGAAGAAATAACTTACTAAAGGAATGAAAGCAAAATTTTAAGAAACTGCTGATGTTTGGGAAATGAAAAGGGCTGATAATAGCAATTAATGATTGTGAAATCTGTACCTCTTTGCTGTGAGTCTTAGAACCAGTTCTAAAACAGAGAAGATTAAAATACATATTGATCTGCTGATGGGCAAAAGGTAAAGTTTAAAAGCAAAGAATTGACCAATATGTATTACGTTAATTAAACCCTTCTCTGGAATGTGCACAGACATCAGCTGATAACTAGTATCTGTGAGTTCCTAAATTGATTCTGCATTGAGTGAACTTCAAAGATGCAGGACCATGCCTGCCTGCAATCACCTTCAGAAAGGCTCTCTTGCTGCAGAGGGATGTCATAAGACACTTGAAGTTCTCATTGCAACTCATCCCCTTACTTGACTAATGCAGTGGATGTAGTAGCAACAGGCTTTGAAGTGCAAAGCCTTCCTTCAGTTATGCGCTCATTAAAAAACCACCATGCTCTTGTAAAATCCAAGTATCTAATGGGAGGGATTTTATATTAAAAGCAACAAAACCCCAGATTGCCCAAGATCCTACCCTTCTCACTTGTTTGCTCTGCAACTGCTGGAGATCACTGAACTTTAGACAAAGCCCTCTATAAAAGTAACTGGGACTTCGAAGAACCTTTCTACTGACTTACACTTAGTGGACTATTTCCACTCTGTTTTTTTTTTTCTTTTCACTTGTGGCTGATTATAAACACAGGCTCTGTGAGGATGTTAAGGGACTGAGAAACATAGTAACTAAGAAATATGGTGGGAATTTAGAATGTAATGTTGCAGGTCAGTGGGGAAGGATGTATGACCCAATACATGACACTGTGATTATTGATACTGGTAAGAAGGATTAGATGGAGAGATTCTTATCTGGTGGGGAAAAACTCCTAGATTTCTCAGGCTGAAATAACTCTAGGAGAAACAAATGATTTAACTATTTAAGAATAAAATCCCTGAATATACCAGAAATATATATAAGTGATTTGTTTGTCATAGTATTATAATGGATAAGGTCTTTATAAGCAAGATTCCAAACCTAAAATATATACAGAAAATTCTGACAATTTTGGCTGTCTATGAACTTTAAACTTTTATAGAAAGAAACATACTACAGGCAGTGTGAAAAGATGGGAAATAGTGAAAAATAAATATAACAAAATGAGTGAATTTCTTTGAGTTAATTCCCTATGAAAAAGGTAAATATTCTAATAAAACAATGGATAAAGACAGAGTTTTGTTTATAAGTGGCAAACCTGAGAAATAAGTGTTCTTTAATGATAATGACTTGCTAACCAAGTTTTGATAACAGCTGTTGAAAAAATGAGGAACATTTATGTTCTTATGTACAGAAAAATAGTTTAGAGGTAAAACCCAGAAGTTTGCATAACAAATGTTTGCTATCCTTTTTGTCTTCATAAATATATGTTAGTATGGAAGGATATACAACTATTATTAAAAGTTATCTCTGGGGGTTAGGATGGAAATCTAAATGTATAATTTTAAAGCCTCACTTGGGAGGCTAAGGCAGGAGGATCACTGGGAATTCAAGACCAGCCTGGGCTATGAAGTGAGTTCAAGTCTGGCCTGGACTACATAGTGAAACCTTGTCTCAAAAAGACCAAACAAAAGTATAATTTTAGGCCTGTAATGTTTAATATATTTATAATTATTTAAACTTTATAATTATTTAAAATATATTTATAATTATTTAAAATACCAGTTAGTTAAATAAATTAGAATAAAGATCCAAATCAAGCAATGAAAATGGAACTGTTCTATACTGGTATGGGATGAAAGGTTTGTCAATTGTATCCAGGATCTCACATTCTTTGGCAACCCATGATGCTTTATATTGACTATAATTTAATGACTTGCCGAATTAGCAAAGCACAATTCTGCGTGTATCTTGAGAGGGTCATGAAGTTTGATCTTGGGGGCTGTATCTGGTCCCTGGCCCCTTCCTCTCTCCTGCTCTTCCCCTATGTTCTGCTTCCCAACTTGCACAAAGTGAGCAGCTTTGCTTATCATTCATGCCCTTTTGCCATGCTGCTTCTGCCATGAAGCCATGTGACCATGGACTGAAAGCTCTGAAACTGTAAGCTAAAGTAAACCTCATCTTTAACATGCAGGTGTCTGGTGTTTTACCCAGCAGTGGAAAAACTGACTAAATACACCATCTGTGTTTGTTTGGATCATTCAAGAAGCAGATGCTGAGACAGGTAGAAATGCAAGCAATCTATTAAGGAGTAGTGCCCATGAAAGGTTAAGGGAGAAGAGAGTGGCTGGGGAAGAAAAACTTCATATCATGGAGTTGATGGATGCCTATAAAAAGCAAAGAAATAAAGAATTGGACACAGGGGGTCTTAAGTCACAACACAAATGAGATAAAGCCAATCCAATGTGGAGCTCCAGAGCAAAGCTTATGTAAAAAAGGAATTCTGTTTGGGGCAGAAATGATCAGACCCTGGTGCTCCACCATGCTTTGGGCCCAGCCAAAGAGCATGGCCACAGATCTTGCACTGTTGTGCATTCTAAAGATGCTGTGGCTGGAGGCTATCAGTTTCCAGTGCCCCTTGCAGCTGAACATCAAGTTCTTTCATGAAAGTAAGTGGCTCACCTATTTGGCTGCCAGATTCCAGAACCACTTCCCCCTATAGGTCCAGGAAGCAGTTCTGTGGTTCCAGTGGGTGTCTCTTTCTGAGGGGAACTTCAGAAGAGAGAGGTTAAAGCAATAACAGTTTCTATTTCTACATTTGATCTCAACACTATACATGGTATTCATTCTCTCTTCCACTGTCCATTTCTGTTGGTCATCTTTCCCAGTGCTGAGACAAAGAGCCTGTTGTATACAACTAAAAGAAGACAATTATTTATTCATCTCACAGTTTCAGAGATTTCAGTTCGTGGTTGGCTGGCTCCAAGGCAGGAGCATCATGGTAGAAGAGCACAGCAGCGCAAAGCAGCTCACTTCAAGGAAGCCAGGAACAGAGCACAGGGGGAGAGCACCAGCAAGAGACATACTCTCTGAAGGCACACTGGCAGTGACCCACCTCCACCGCTGAACCCCTGCCTTTTAAGAGCACATTCAGCTATGAGCATGGTAGATTAATGCACTGATGGACACAGTGCCCCCATGATCCAATTGCCTCTCCAGCAGTCTCTTCATCCAAGTTGACAACAAATATTAGCTGGCACAGTTTTCCCCCTTGCCCTCAGCTATTACCTACACAGGTCTTGAGGACTTACCTGGTGATGCTACCCAAATTCTTATTCCTCAGTCACTATCAAAACAGCAAGTACCAGGTGGTGCTTGAGGTTATCATTTGAGTTTGATGAATATCCCTCCCTTGCATATTTTCCGCACTGAACAATAGAATTGCCACCCTCTGTTAATCACCATCAATTCTCCCTGTCAAGGTGGTGATTTCTCTTCTTACCTGGAGGTGCATGGACACAAAGAATTCAAAGGTGATAAGGTGGTTCCCATAGCTTTGGGCTCAAGAAAGTCCTTTTTCCTAGGCAAGGGCATGGTCCCTTTGGAGACTAAGACCTCTAACATGGCAGAGTTCAGATTCCTATTATAGGAATGGGAATACAAAATTTCAAATGGATTTTCAGAATGATGCTGAGTCACTTCCTGCTTCACATTTTGGTTCCTAATCCCGTGTATTTTTCCTTTTTTGTGATGGTCATACAGAGTACTATGATTCCGTGTATTTACTGCCTCCTAGAGTTTAATACTCTATCTCTGCATTGTTTCAGCTGAATCTTCTGCAGGTTGTTCTTTCACCATGTCAAGGAGCTGCTTCTATAGTGTAGTAGAAGACAGAACCAGTAGATGCCCCCCACCCTTCTCTGAGAAGTAGGTATCTTGATGATGAGATGTGGTACTGTGTGGAGTTCCATGTCTGTGGAGGAGACATTTCATTAGTTCCCGAAAGAGTGATTCCAGCTGAGATACTGGGAAGGAAAGGCAAATCTGTACCCTGTATATTACCAATTGCAAGTCTTTCATGGATAGCAGGGGATCAAGGTAATCAATTTGTCACCAAGTAGTAGATCTGTTACTGATAGGTTGGACCATCAGAAGCAATATTAACCAGACCAGGCTTGGCAAGTGGCCACTCTATGTACCACTCTATGCCAGATCTGCAGTGGCTAATGATAAAGACAGACTAATCTCAAGTGGCTGAGTTATTTCTTCCATTTGATTATTCAGTACCCTCTCCATGGTGAATAATTTTGAGTAGACTTTGTTATGTGATACAAAAACCTTCATATATCAAATGTGCTGTATATCCATCCATGGTTCTAGATCAGCATCCTTAATTCTCATTTTCTAGTCTTTTTCTTTTTAGGTCTCTGTCCATCAGCCAAGCCATTTACCACTGTCCATGAATCCATGTATATTCTCATTTGGGGCCATTTTCCCTTCTGCAAGGTGGTTACAACCCCAGGTGCCCTGCTTGAAGATCTTCCTACTGTCTCACATTTAAATGTAACCACCACTCACTTTTGGCAATAGCCATCCACTGAGCTGACCTACACATCTACTAAGCTCTGCATTTTTTCTTCCTCCTCCATGTGGCTATAGGTGAGACATGAAAGCAATAGTACAACTGTGTGTAGTGTCATGGATATCTGCACATTCACCTTTCCCTTGCCCTCTGGGCCTAGGTTCAATCCGGGATATATAACTTCCTTCTTAGTACTGGACCTACCTGACTTTATGACTAGGTGGGTCTAATAGAATGAGTGTAAGGGGCAGGATAGTCTTCAAAACATAATCTGACATCTTACTCAACTCATTAGGTAGCACCTGAGCAAAACTTGTCTATTAGAGGAGTCTCACATTTGTAGTTACACTGTAAAACTCACACCAAGCACAGTCAGTGCTGGGAGCTGGGACTCGCATAAGAGCACATAGCTTTAGTGTTGACCAGTATACAAAGGTGCTGCAATTAATGACTATCACATAATGGTCCTTTTCAAATTGAGTAACAAATTCTTTCTTGAAGGGTAGTATAATCATTGATTGTCCATGGCTTCCATGCCATCATCCATTGATTTATTCATTCACTTATCAAATATTTATTGACGGCCTACAGTTTAAGAGGCACATAGAAATAAAGCAGTGACCAGACAAGAAAGGGCCCAGTCCCCTGGGAGAGTGCTTTCTAGTGAGGAGACAAACATGAATTTGGCACAGAAACAAAGGAAACAAAGAGTATCTGGGACTTATCCCAGAGAGGTGGCTGAGGAAGGTCTTTCAGAAGTCACATTTCTATTGAGATGTGAAGGGTTAGGAGGAACTAATGGTATGGAAGTAAATAAAACTACTTGAGAGGCCCTGAGAGTTGCATGTTTAAGGAGCTGATAGAGGATCAGTGTGGCTGAGAATCACATAAGGGTTGCACGTGGTGTGTGTGTGTGTGTGTGTGTGTGTGTGTGTGTGTGTGTGTGTGTGTAGTGTTGTCCTCAGAGCTTATTCCAGCCTTGTATACCAGGCAGGGCATGCTGTTTGGATTTGACTTTAAGGCAGTTGAGACACACAGAAGGCATTCAGCAGGGCCAGGAAAACCAGTGAGAGATGACTGGATGCATGGACACATGAACACTTGAGCATATTTGCAATGAATGCTCAAATGAGTGCTCTAAGCAAGAGGGCTTGGACCCAGAAAGTGGGACCGGTGAGACAAATGGAGTTGTCATAGGTCCTTATGCACAAGTTGCAGCAGGCCACTGGCCAGGGCAGCCTCTATGGTGATCTATGAGGTTGCTTCAGGGCAAATGATGTGAAGGCCAGTACATTAGTGGAGGAAGACAAATATGGCAACAGATACTATGAGAACAGCAAGCAATTATTTGGCCATCACTGATGGGTTACACACAGTACCATAATGAATGGCAAAACACTTTCTGGGGTGTGGAGGGAAGCATGGTGCCTACAGAGTGGCATCACAGGTGTCACAGTGTGACTGATGATCCTCCAGCAAAAAAACCTCCAACTGATCGTAAATTCATTTGGAAAAAACATAAATTTGATGCGAGTGGCACTCCATGACAGCACATACCTTATTCCACCCCTAGAAAGAAGATTCAAGAATGGGTTCCACCTTCTATATAAAATAATAGAACCCGCTGCAACATGTAAAATACAGGATTTTATGAAATTGAAGTTTTACTGTTTACTGTTAACTTGACTAAGATTGACCAAAAAAACAAGCAAACAAAACGAAGTCTTGGTTGAAGGAATATTGGCTTTCTGAAGATGAGGAAAGTGGATCTAGAATACACATAGGGACTTATACTCTAGAGTGAGAAGGAAATTTTAGCATCACTCTCTCCAAAGTCCAGACCAGTTGGGTATAGAAGGAACTAGTAGGAAATGAGGGTGAAGTGACTACCTTTGTTAGGGATAGAGCTGAATTGAAAAGTGTTGCTTGCCCCAAAGATAAGACTTCATACTCCTCCTCTGAAATTATCTCCTTCCCCTATTGTCCCCATGCTTCCCCCAGGTAACAGCCATTGCAATTGGAGAGGGAAATCCCTACACTGGGAAGCTGCCTCTGTGACAGGAGAAAGCTGCGAAAAAGATCTAAGTTGCTTGAAGATGTGGAGGCTGACAAAGGGTAGGCTGGGGTGGGCAGTCACAAAGCTTCTGTTTCATCCGTTAAATGAATCCTACATGAGGAGGAGCATGGGAAAGAGGTTAGTTCCTCACCTTGCCCTGCCACCCAAGATTCTTCCTGGGAGATGGGGGAGCAAAACTCCCTCTTGAAAACTTGAAGAGAGGAAGCTACCCAGTGCCTCTCATGCTGTACAATGCTTTCTATCCTATTGTAACAAGAAAGAAAGAAAGAAAGAAAGAAAGAAAGAAAGAAAGAAAGAAAGAAAGAAAGAAAGAAAGAAAGAGAGAAAGAGAAAGAGAGAAAGAGAAAGAGAAAGAGAAAGAGAAAGAGAAAGAGAAAGAGAAAGCAAGCAAGCAGATTTGGTAGGTTTAACTTGTTATTTCAACATGAGCTATAAATTTAGCCTCCATTGTTCAGAGTTCTCAGCCTCCCCAGGCTTGTGCTTAATCCCACAGGGTTTCCCATGGTGCCATTAGAAAAGGGTGTGACACTAGCAGCTCGGAGCCCTCTAGCCAGGTCTAGCATCCTTACCTTCCTGAGGCCCCCAGGTCTGCCAGCTCTGCTGTGAAATCTGCATTGCTCTCCATGCATTGAAACCCAACCAACTGTGGCAATCAGAGCCAGGATGACAAAGATGACAGCTGCCCCATCTGGGCACTGAATTCAGCCATCAAGTTTCCTGCCCCTGCACTGCCTCCTTTGTGTGCCTTCCCTCTCCATTCCCTGGGCTCTGCTCTGGACCAAGCCACAGCTCTTCTCTGCTATTGAATCCCAAAACCTTCCTGGGAGGTGAGGTAGGGAAATTAATTGTCGCCTGACCCCTGAGTCTTAACCTGGGAACAAAGCCTCAGACTTTTTCTCAGGAGGATACTGATGCCTAAGATCTTCTCCTCTTTTAGCTCTTCTTTGTCCATCCATTCTGTAAGATTTTTATATAGTTTTGAGACCAGGTAGTCAGAATCTGTAACTTTTCTAATAGTTACAGAGAAGCATAATGCCCTGCAGCCCTTAAGACTTGAAAGCAATATTTCTGAGCTGGACATTATTAGCTTTAGGGGCAAGATAATTCCTCATGGAGTGAGTCACACTGCATGCCCTGCCTATCCACCCCTGCCTCATCCTTCCAGGCCTCATCATTTTGAAAGACAAAGCACGCATGCACATTTCCATACGTCTTCTGGCCAAAATCTATAAAACC
This sequence comes from Hydrochoerus hydrochaeris, assembly GCA_004027455.1. NCBI lineage: Eukaryota > Metazoa > Chordata > Mammalia > Rodentia > Hydrochaeridae > Hydrochoerus > Hydrochoerus hydrochaeris. Next base: position 44,879 of record PVLA01000204.1, read on the forward strand.
CCCCAAAGTGTAAATCAGAACTAAAAGCTTTTTCTCTCCAAATTCTCTCTGTGAAATGAGTTTCAAAACTAGGAGCTGGCTCTTTTTTTTTTTTTTTGCTTGCCTTGTTTGCTACAACTCCCCTTGAGGCAGTACATGTCTCCTGAATTGCTTAAATGAGATAGATTTCTCTGATAAGGAAGTGTGGGTTAAAAAAAAAAACCTGCTTAAAATTTCAAAAGGTTTGAGGTATAAAAAGAGCTTTAAGACATCTTGAATATTTTCCATGTTTTGATAGGTTGAAGTGAGGCCATCACCGACTGAGGGTGGAGAAGTAACTGGGGTATCTGAAGAAAAAAGATACAGGATACTCATTGGAGAATGTGAGAAGGAACTTATCTTAGACAGGGCCTGTCAGCTTGGCTGTGAGAGTTCTTCCAGGTGGTGCTCTGGGGAAGGCATGAAGATTACTGTATTCATTTTGGATTGGGGTTTATCCCAGACACAAGGGAAAAAGAAGAGACAGGAAAGGGAATTGGGGGAATTGTGAGGAGTGGTTATAATGATGAGCCATAGCACCTGATCTGGACAAAGATTAATGCCTTTTCTCCTTTCAACAGCTCTCTGTCATATGGTTCTTCTTAAGACTGGTTTCAGCCATTCAAGTGTTAAAAATATCCTTTTTTTATTCCACTCACATCTCCCACACTCCTAGTTTCTACTGTTTCTTGGTTTGTAGCAAACTTCTAAAATTGTTTGTCTATACTTGTAGTCTCCATTTCTCCATTTCTCATAGCTTAACCTACCTCAAACTGAATTTTGCCATAATCATAACCTGTATAGTTTCATAAAAATCACCCATGATTTCCAATAGATATTAAAAGACACAACTTAGTGTTACTACATTTAATTTCACAAGAAGATTTGACAATTTTGACTGTTCCTTCCTTCATCAAATACTTCTCCTTTCCTCTTTCTGTGACATAAACATTCCATTTTTCTTCCTACCTCAGTAATTAACTGTTCCTGCATGGTTTTCGCTTTTGGTTTTTCATCATTTGTCTTAATTTTTTCAGTTAAAATTGAGTTTAATTGCATTTCATACAACCTAGTATTCATCTGTTTGAGCATCCTAGCATCTTCAAGGTCATCTCATGATCTGTTGATGGTCCAAGGTGGCAGTCATCATATGTATCACAGGAATCATCAAAAGGAAGGGAGCAAGAACCTTCTATGAGTCATTAAGATGTAGACCCATACAACTCTGTGCTTTGCATTTCACTCACTTTTTAGCTATAACAGACACTAGGAGATATGTCTTTTGAGAAAATAGAGGATCTTCTAAAGAAGAAGGGGAGGGCAGATTTTGAGAATCTAATCAAGTTTTAATCACATCACAGATAATGTGTGTTCCTGGGGACCTCAACACTTAGTTTTCTTTTTCTCATTCTATAGTCTACGTTAGGCAAACTAACTCTGTCCATATTTTCAATACCATGATACATTGCTGCATACAAACCCATCATTTTTCATTATCCATGCTTCACTGGCCAGAGGGGTTTTTAAAAATAGATTTTTAAAAATACAATTTAAAAGAATAGATGCATCATTGTGAAAAACATTAGGAAAAAATACCATTTACAGTATCACCAAGAAAAAATGAATACTTAGGAATTAACCTAAATAAGAAGAATATAAAAGACTTCTACAATGAAAACTATAATACTTTGAAAAAGGAGATTAAAGAGGACATTAGAAAATGAAAAGACATCCCTGTTCCTGACCAATATAGTCCAAATGCCATACTTCCAAATTTGACATACATATTTAATGCAATCCCAACAGCATTTTTCACAGAACTAGAGAAAATAATCCTGAAATTCATATGGAGCTAGGGAGACCTAGAATAGCAAAAACAATCCTGGGTAACAAAAGCAAAGCCAGACCTAGACTTGAAGTTATATGACAAAGTTGTACTGATAAAAGCAGCATGGACTGGCACAAAAACAGACATGAAGATCAGTCAAGCAGAAAAGAGGATGCAGATACAACCCCAAGACAGTCAACTATTTGCTCTTTGACAAAGAGGCCAAAATGTGTCCTGGAGGGAAGATAGTCTCTTCAATAAATGGGACTGAGAAACCTGGTTATCCATATGCAAAAGATTGGATCTAGACTCATATTTCACCATATGCTAAACTAAAAATCAAAATTAATAAAGAAGTAAATATTAAAATGAAAACACTTAACCTGCTAGAAGGTAAAACAGAACTCTAAAGTCATAAATGTAGGCAAGGACTTTCTAAACAGGAATCTTGTTATGCAGGACATAGAACCAATAATTAACAAATGAGATTGTACTGAATTAAAAAGCTTCTGCACAGCAAAAGAAACAACCAAAAGAGTGAAAAGACAACCTGCAGAATGGAGAAAAAAAATTGTCAATTATTCCTTTGTTGAGGGCTAATATCTAGACTATATAAAGAACTATAAAAATTAGATCCTCCAAAATAAAGAATTCAATCAAAAACTAGTGAAATAAATACATACTTGAGAAAAGAAAAAGTACAAATGGAAAATAAATATATGAAGAAACGCTTAACATGGCTAGCCATTTAAAAACACAAATTAAAGTAACACTGAGATTCTATCTTAATCCAGAAAAAATGGCTGTCATCAAGAAATCAAATAATAACATACTGATGAGGCTGAAAAAAAACTCTTCCACCTTGTTAGTGGAAATGTAAACTAGTGCAGTCACTAGAGAATCAGTATGGAGATTCCTAAAAAACAAACAAACAAACAAAACCCTAAAAATTGAAATTCCACTGACCCAGCTATTCTTCAAGGTATTTTCCTGAAATAGTTACATTATATTACAGTGGAATATGCATACTTATATTTATAGGCCACAACTCTTAATAGCTAGCTCTTGGAATCAGCCTATATGTCCATCAGCTGATGAATGGACAAAGAAAATGTAGTATTTAGGCAGTGTAAAGATAAACTTGAGTCTATAGGAAGATGGATGTGCCTTGAGTGTGTAATGTTAAGTGAAATAAATCAGACACACACACACTTAAATATCACATAGTTTCTCTTATATGAGAAACCCAAATTACAAATAAAGAGCAAAATGAAAGGTAATAGGAAGTAGGGAAATAGACCTTTCTCAAATGGGAAAGGGATCAAAAGATGGAGGAGAGGAGGGAGAGGGAAAGAGGATTAATTAAAATGTGTTATGTGCATATGCCAACTCCACAAAGGAATGCAAACATTATGTACCATGCATATGTAACTAATAAAAATAAATGAAATGCATCTCAAATGAGCACCACGCCATACCCTTGCCCTTAGACCTAGGCATCTTTTTCATTACTGAGAAAGAAGCCAGGGTTCAGGAAACAGGCAGCACTAGGGGAGCGGGGACCCGGCCACCCTTCTCCCATCAAGTTCCTTGACTCCGGAGAGAGATGCCTGACAGGTGCCCTGCTTGTTCTTTCCCTAATGACATATCCACATATGTGGCCCTGCAAACTCCTGGCTACCCTGGAATATCTTGTAAGCAATCAGAATATTAAAAAAGCTTCAGTTTCAAGAGATTTTTATTTTATTGAATGTATAGAATTGTAAATTTTGGGTAATGAGAACCATTCACATTAAATCAGCAGAAAGATTCTCCTCTATTCTGTAGACAAGTTGGGCTAGGTACTATGGGAAGGCAAAACCTTCACTTCCACACAACACTCAGGCACACACATCACACACACACACACACACACACACACACACACACACACACACAATCAGACTTGAGAACATTCATTTACTTCAACAAGAACATTCATTTACTTAAGTTTTTACTGTGTGTTGGATCCTCTGTCAAGGCACTAATTAAATTACTCAGACTAGGAAGCAGCTCTATTTTTTTCTGAACTTTAATAATGAAGCATTGAGGAGGATCAATTCTTGTTCTGGAATGAAAAGAACATCATTTATTTTTAACAGTGTTGCATTCAATTTGTTTATAATATATATTTTAGATCTTAGAAATTATTTACCATTAACTATCTACTTTCATGATTTATTTTTTCTCAAATTTATTTTTATAGCAGCCCAAATAAAATATGTTTTGTTAAAAAATCAGTTCCATTTCCTTTCCAAATAATATTGGGCTAAATAACTCAGAAATGTATCTGAATTTTTTAAAAGCTAATGCATATCACTTATATTCCCATCATTCTTGTTAAAGGCATTTGAATGTTCTCAATTTTCTACTAATTTGACTATTGATGTATGTGGTTGTTTTTCTGTCGTGGCAGGACAATATTAGAACTACTAAGTGATTCTCATTTACTTACCAAAAAGAACCATAAGGGAAGTAAAAAAGCACAAAGATAACACATTGAAGATAAGAACACATTTTCTTATAGCTCAAATTAGAAATAAGATGTTGTTCTTCTTTTAGAAAAAAATATTTCAGTAAGACTATTTCTAAATGGGAATGACATCAATAGAGCTAATGAAAAACAATTGTGATACACGAGGTTTAGTAACAGAGTTCCCAAAGGCTATACTCCAATACGTGACATCCTCTTTGATGTCCAGAGTGGGGATAGGAGGATGAGTATCTGATATTTCGAAGTGGCCAGAAATTTCTTTATAGCTAGAAGTAGACACTGACATTCCACCTTAGGGCAGGCAGCTCTTTTGATTTGAGAACAGCACTTTTGTGAGCTTCTCAGTTTGGCAAAGTTAAAATCATGTCATTTTTCAGATAAAATATTCAAGATAAAGAGGATTTAAACTGTTCTCCATAATAACATAAAAAAGCATTCTCACAATGAGCAGAATTAGATCTTTGCAAAGATATTATAATGGTGACTTGGGGGAAGAGAAAGGTTTCTCCTTCAGGCTAAAGGAGAGTTTCAGGCCTGGATTGGTCAAGAACACACTTATCTGCAAACTCTGGAGTCGGAGAGAGGGCTAGAAGACTAGGATAGGTATTATCTGGGTGATACCATACAGATGATTGTGCAGGGTAGATATCAGAATAGTGAGACTGTACCCAATTGCATGACTGTACCAAACTGTCTCTTGTAATTTTCTCTTTACTCCCTAGGCCTTCAGTGAAATTGTGTTAGAAGTTGCCACTCATTCTTAGCTGTGTTTCAGAGAATGGAATTGAGGCTTATGGCCATGTTGGGAGTTGGGCAATTCAAGGAAAGAGGCTTCAGTCAGAAACCATAATGGCATAGCAAGTATTGGAGTCCAAAGAGAAATGGGACTGAATTTCAGCACAAACAACCACTGTGGAAGACCTAGGACACAACTAAATAGTTCTCTCACGAAGGATGGGTGAACCTGGTAAAAGAGGAAAATTTTTGCATTCCTAGAAGGTTGGAACTCTGGCTATGTTAGATGAAATTAAAAGCAGAGATGACCTCAAGGTGAAGAATGTGGAGATATCTGTGTATCTATGTCCAGACTTCTCATAGAGACTATGAATGATGCCAAGACTATTGAATGAAGGAAAAGATAGTCTTTTAAACAAATGCTCCCAGGACAACTGGATGTTCACATGCAAAAGATTCAAATTACACTCTTAATTCCTGTCACCTAATAGAAAAATTTCAAAGTGAAAAACCAAGGATGAGGATTAAAACTAAAATCTTAGAAGAAAACAGATAAATCTTTGTGGCTTCTCATTTAGCAGTGGAATATTAACTATGACATCAACACCATGAGCAACAAAGAAAAACAGATATACTTGTGGTGCTTCAAATAATACTATCAAGAAAATGAAGACAACTTGTAAAATGGAAAAATTTTGAGAATCACATATTTGATAAGGAACCATATCCAGAATATATAAAGAATGATTACAATTTAGAATTGCAACCCAATTAAAAATAGCAAATATTTGCATAGAAATTTATCCAAAGGAAATATACAGTTAACTGATAAATGCATGAAAAGATGCTCAATATTATTAGTCATCAGGGAAATAGAAGTCAAAACCATGAGATAATTGTGTTATACCTACAAACATACATATAATTTAAAAATTCAGATAATAACAAATTCTAGCCAAGTTGGGAGGATACTGGAACTTTCATACACTGGGAATGTAAAATGTAACAGCCATTTTTGAAAAGTTTGGCCGTTTCTCTAATGGCTGAACACAGTAACCAGGTGACCCAGAGATTCTACTCCTAGTTTTATATCTAACAGACAGGAAGCTATATTCACACTAAAGCTTGCACAGGAATGCTCAAAGTGGTAATACTCACAGTTACCAAACAGTAGAAGTGAATCAAATGTCCATTAGTGATGAGTAAATTTTTTAAAATGTGGTGTATCCATATACAATGGTACGTTGCTTCATGAACTTAATTTCTTCCCATGATTTTAGTTACAAGTCTAATTGTATGAGAACCGAATCAAATTTCTCCATTAGGTCAACACTGACCCTATTCCATTGACTCTGGTTCAATCCCTGCCAATTTAGTCTGAAACAAGAATGGCAGAAAGAATTAATTTTGTGAATTGAGTGACCACCGTAAAGGGATATTAATTGGTCATGAAAAGGAATGAAATGTTGACTCATTCCACAGCATAGAAAAACCTTGAAAATATGATAAATAAAAGAAGCCACCCAGAGAACCATACATGTGATTTTATCAATATAAAATGTGTAGAATAAGTACATCTATAGAAATAGAATATAGATTAATACAAGGACAAATAGGAGGAGTGTGCACTGAAGGATACACAGTTTCTTACTGAGTTGATAAGTTCTGAAATTGTGATAGTTGTACCTATTCATGATTATACTAAACACTATTGAGTTATAGACTTTAAATGATGGATTATGTATTATGTGATTAATATCTCAATAAACAACACATGCATACAATTTATCTATTTATAGTATACCTTGTTCTCTTTTCACTTAAATGAAATTGGACAACTTGTCCTTCCAAGACTAGACTCTTTTATAATGTTAAGGGAATTTGAATAAATAAGATCTACCCTCTCTGGTAGCTAATACCTTCAAACAACCCTAAAATCTAAAAACAGCAGTTCTCTATTCCATAGATCCTTTGCTAAATTTACTAAGAAAAATTATGATACACAGGGAATTTTAAATGAGATGCCTAAGGGGACAAGAAGGGCAGCAGAACCCTGTTTCTGTGGCTCAGTGGAAGGGGGTTATGGGGTACTTCTTGAACTGTGGTTACAGCACAGATCTGCAGCTGTGAACCGGCACTTGGAGTCACACAACGGGTGGGCTCTGACAACCCACCAAAGATGTTGGAAATTATAGAAGAAACCAGTAAAATGTCAAGCAAGGACAGCATATCAGTGATGAGGTTTCTCCCAGGAGTCATCCATTCTGAATCATTAGTCTAGAAGAGAAAACTGGCGGCTGGAAGTTTGTTACTTTTCCTTTTCCTAGTCAGTTTTTTTAGACTTTCCCAAGGGTATGGAGCCTTTTAAAAAAAATCATCTTTCCTTACTTTTTATTTGTCTTTTATTTGTCATGTCCAATGCTGGTTGTGCCCACTGGCAACAAGTTAGTTCAAATTTTCTTTTCAACCAGGAGAGCCTCTTCTGATGCCACTGCTGCTTTGGTCCTCACTACTGGCTCAGGTGACCTCATCTTCAAACGTGCAGAGCACGCAGCATACAAGGTGAAATGGGCACGTGGGGTGACTGGCCACTTCCTGCGCATCTGTGTCGTCTTCAGAAGTCTGGCCACCTCATCTGCAAGCTCCCGCTTGCTTCTTTCTGTGCCCAGCTGCACTTCATTAGTGTAAACTGACTTTTGAGCTACATCACCTTTTCAATGCCCCATCCTGGGAGAACTAAAAAGCTGCAGTCCCAGCAGGGCCCCTGTGCTTATTGTAAACCCAGCTGGACTTCCCGTGGTGCCTGCATGCAGCTCTTGCCTCCTCTGTTCCCACCGTAAGATCTAGCTCCACAGCAAACATTTTAACAGAGTATTTGGAGGGGGCATGGAATAGAGTGTGTCAAAGGGACATTTAGTAGTAAAGGGAAGCAGGAAGTAGGACACCATGGTCCACCTGCATATAACACCTCCAAGTAGTCAAGGGCAAATACTCAAGTTGTACCTGAGCTGTCACTCTTCGTAAATCCAACTGTAATCTAGATATCAGCAGCATTAGCCTCACCGTCAACTATGAGACAGTAAAGACCCAATACGGTAATCAGTCATTATATAACGCATTTCATTCACATATTTTAAAGCCTTCTTTGAGATTCAAAAAAATGTGCCCCTTCTGTCACTGCTCTCACAACTTATCAGCACCAGCTTAGACTCTGTGGAAGACATGCACTTGAGTCTGGGAACTTGACCTCCCTGAAGGAACCTTCACATGTTTGCTTCTCTTCCCTGTTGTATCTCTAACTTCTCCAATCAAACTCAGAGTAAAATTTCATTTTCTATGTGCCCAGGAAATGTGAGGGAGCCATTGTGTTATATAATCACTTGATTTTTTTTTTTTTTTGAAAGAGAACTCTACATTCAGGCATAAAATCCCTGAAGTGCAGACCCAAAAGAGACCTTAGAAAACATTTGGTTTCATCATGTTCAATGCAGATGTTACTCAGGAGACACTGAGAACATGTGGGACTTGTTGAAGGTCATACAGCAAGGTAATAACAGACACAGGACTAGAAGTCTGAATGTGGGTGTTATAAAGCTTGGTTTTCTTTTTTCTTTTCACTTCCTTTTTGACAACTACTAACAGAGATGCAGAGATTCAGAGGTCATCACCATGGTGAGTGAGCAGTATGAGCATTAGAATGGCAAAATACAAGACATAAAACCTTTTCAGTCCTTTGAATTGAGGTAACTGAATAGAAAACCATGCCCATCTCCCTACCGCACCCACCCCTTGGTTATATATCTCTATCTCTTTGTCTCTCTCTCTCTATCTCTCCATGTGTTCTATACCTATGTCAGCATCTGTGTCTGTCTCTATATCTGATTCTATATCTATCTGGAATATATCTAAGAATTCACTTTATTTAAACTAGGCAGGATGGTGGTGACATAAGCAGAGCATAGAAAAAATTAACTTGGACAGTTCTATTTAGTTTCTTTGAGAGACAGAAAGAGGCTCTGTGGTTAATGGACTACAGTAATTTGGCCATTGATTCCATTTCAGAAGGGCAGGGATAATTCACCTGGCCTTTGAGAAATCAGACAAAATACCCCACAATATTGTTCAGCTCCCTTTTACTCTAATCACATTCTGTCCTGTCACCTTTCTGATCCCTACCCTGATTATTTTACAAATGGGTTAGTTCTAAAAAGGTTAAGTTCCTGGGCCAGGGATTTAGCTCAGTGGTACAAGTGCCTGCCTGGCAAGCATGAGGTTGTGAGTTTGATCCCTGGTACCCAGAAAAAAAAAAAAAGTTCCTCAAGAATCCCCAGAAAGTTCTATAAAGTTCTATATGCCTTTATAAATTAATGCATTGACTTTTTTCACTTATGCATTAATCTCTTACAAGTTTGGTTACTGTGAATTCAAACATTAAACCAATCATCTTCTTCAATATCAGGCAAAACTAAGCCCCAGATATCAGACTATGTCACTCCTCCCTTTCCCACTCTGTTCTTTTCTCCTGCTCCACTGAATGCTATACCTCTGTGAGGCCCAGATGGAGATAGCTCCTTGTCTTATTGCAGTTCCTAAAATTGTACATGAGAAAAAGTAGGTCTTCGTGAGAAAAAGAAATAAGGAAATATATTTGTTGCAACATATAGCCACGGTGACAGTTTTCTGCACGGAGTGGGAGAAGCATGGAAGAGTGTCTTTGGACTAATGAGGAGGTGGAATTTTCAGATTGGCTTATAACTAACAGGGATATAGGGGTCAGGAGACATGTCTGGTTGTACACAGGCTGGCAAGCAGTGCGGCCCTTACAATCTGTCTAGACTTTCAGCTATTCTTCCATCTGAGGCCCCTGAAGGCACTATAAACAAGAGAACAAATCAAGACAAATAAGAGGTACTCAGGACCTTGGTTTGGTTTCAAAGTCTACTGTCAGAGTTTAGGAAACCAAAGTGAACTGTGTGGAGTATTGCCTTTGCTCAAATAGTGAGAAGAGGAAAGACAAAGGAAGAAATATCCCCCAAGAGTGATTTAATCCACTTGTACTCACTACTCCAAAGAACTGGGCCTAAAAGAAAACTCCTGCTGCATGAGAGTTCTAGTCTGCTCTTAACATCAGAATGCAAATGTCACTGACTTTGAGTGGTGCTCTAGGAAGCCTGGGAGTTGAAGAACAAATAGGGAGCAGCAATCAGAGTATGAGTGCCTCAGTCTGGATCCACACTTAGATGAACAGAAGGTGAAAAGACAAACACTTCAGCTCCTCGGAGAGGCCAAAAATATAAACCATGTGAAGGAAAAATATGTGCTTGTGTGCTGCAGCCCACTGGCCTTGCAAGTATATAGATCCCTTAGGGATGTGCCATGGACAGAATTAGGATTTGCAAAAAGGTTGGGTGTGACATTGTGATATGATGAGAATATATATTTGTCTTTGTCCTCAGTTCCTGATATAGAGCTCCTAAAACTCTTGTACTTTCCTGATAAGAGTGAAAGGAGTATCTTTAGTTATTTATACTAGGTCCTTTTCAACCATATATGAACTTATCAAATAAGGTCACTCTTGGTAGCCTCTAGGATGGCTCAGGACCAGGGCTGCTTGCAGAGGAAACAACCATGTAATTAGAAGCTTTGCTCAAGCCTCCCCTCCAGAGAAAAGAGCGGGTCTAGAGATGGGAGTTGATAACCAGTAGACAACAGAGTAATCAGTAAAGATGGTGTGATGAAACCTCCATAAAACCTCAAATGGCAAGTCCATTATGCGTGCAGGTTGCTGAGAGGGTGGAACACCTACAGAGGGAACAGGAATTCTGTGCCTCTTCCCCAGTATCTTGCCCTACACATCTCGTCTTCTTGGCTGTTAAGTTATATCCTCTATAATAAACTGGTAATAGTAAGTGTACTCATCTCCTGAGTGATGTGAGCTGTACTAGTGAATTATCAAATAAGAAGGGATTGTGGGGATGTTGATTTATAGCTGGCTAGTCAGAAGTGCCAGGAGCACCTGGACCTTGTGACTGGCATCTGAGAAGAAGGCCATCAAGTTTGACTGAGCCCTTCACCTGTGAGATCTCACACTAACCCCAGGAATTAGTATCAAAATTGAATTGGCTTACAGGACTCCCAGCTGGTTTCTGGAGAGTTGGGGAAGTATTGATGTGAAGTCTAACACCCTAAATTTGGGGTGGGATGCGTCCCACTGCACAAACAGATGCTACCAGGAAAGAGTGACCTGGGCTGTCAGACTCCTGGGAAACAATGGTGGCAGTGACTTATTCAGAGGAGACACCACATGGGGCTTCCAAACAGGGTCACAGGGCCTGACCTCATAGGGAGAGAGAGCCAATAAAAATGCAAGAGCAAGATGCATTTTAACAAAGACATGGTGGAACAATTTCAGGCAGACAGTCCTGGAAGCGGAAAGGACAGATGCAGTCTATGGAATAGTAGTTTCATAAAAAATGCTGTGGTTTACATTTTTTGCAGTGTAATTCTCTTAGAGATGAAGTTTTAATAATCCATAGGAACGTATTATTCATAATCTTTTTTGGAGAATGACAGGCAAAATGGTCTTCTCTGTTGTTAGGGATGACAACACAGCCCAATTATGCAGACTTTCTTTTAATAATGGAGCAGAATGTGCATACTGAAGAGAGGGCAGGTCCAGAAGCCACTGTCACCCTTTGCAGGGAACAAAAGTGGAAACTCATCTGTTCTTCCACCTGTTCATTCAGTCATTCTGCATTTACTGAGCTTCTGTTATGCTCTAGGGAGGGCTAAGTGCAGGGCAAAAATGCTAAATAAGTTACAGGTTCTACTCTCCCAAAGCTCACATTTAATTGAAAAGATAGATATGCAGGAAATTACCACAGAGTGTGCAAAACGCAGCAGAACCTCTAGTGTCACCCTTCTCAAGAGGATGCTCCCCCGCCCATCAGTCAGGGCCCTTTTTGATCGTCAGGTCCACCTATGGACAGATCTACAAATAGAAAGTTCCCTCTTGAACAAGGCGATCTAGGAGGGAATTAACTTCTGGCTAACCAGGGCTTTCTTCTGTGCTGTTCAAGGAAGGCCTTTTGAGACTGCAGCCTTTGCATGGAGGTGTCTTCCATGTGGCTCCCGCGGCCTGCTTTGCTCCCATAACCAGCATTTGTGAAGGTGACCTGTGTTTTTAGCTCTGAAAGATATTAGGCTCTCTTTATTCTTAGTGTGAAAGTTTTATAAGGGTAAATCTAGTTAGTACTTTGTATTCCTTGGGCAGATGACCTGATGAGCTCTTTTAGCATGTAGATGCATACACTTTTGTTCTTGTATTATTTCTTTGGCCAGCAGTTGGCCCTTCTGGATTCACTATACAGAATCTCTTACCCCTTTTTCTTATTGGACCTCAGATCTTGTTAATTTGTTGTGCTGCTCTCTGGGATAGTCCCTTGACTTTATATCCAAGTTTTCTTTTGAAATTTTTGTTATTAGGATACTGACTTTTTTTGAATTTAGCAGTATAATTGAATATAGCAGTACATAACAATATTAGTAAAAATAAAACATTGTAGACAGTATAAAACTTTAAAGGCAGGTAATAATCAAACCATAGTGGATATGCTAGTGGATCTTGTCATCTTAAGTGCCTATACTCTCAGACTTGATACTATCAATCATAACAGTTTTGAATAAAATCTATCAATACAAAACAGCGATCTAACAAACCAGATTCAATTAAAATCAGTCATAGTAAAACAGTATAGGTTTTACAGAGTTTTAGATTAAGCTAATAGGAAATTAAGGATGATTACTGTACTATATCCTGTTATTTTCAGGATTACTGTCTGTGCCCTCAAATCTAGTACAGGTATAGAATGACTGGAACAGAGTATAATACATCTAAGCAGAGTAGTGTGAGTAATGTGAGCTTTAAATCCTGGCACACTATTAACAGTGTAGTGTATGAAGGCCATCTATGTTAGAGATTCTAGTTATCCTTCTCTGCCTCATTTCTGCTATGCTATTTTTCTGCCTTTGTTTGTCTAGTTTTCTCCTTCATTCTACTGCCTGCCCTACTCATTGAGGCCTTTCTGTCATTGTTCCTAAAATCCTGGTATTTTTTTTCTCTCTCTCTAGAATGTCCTTCGGTATTCTCTGTAGGGTTGGATTGGTGGTCACAAACTCGCCCAGTTCCTCTTTGTCATGGAAGCATCTTGTTTCTCCATTAATTTCGAGTGACAGCTTTGCAGGGTACATCAATCTCGGCTGGAGGTTATTTTCTTTCAGGGCTTAGAAGACTTTGCTTCAAGCACTTCTTGATCTGATGGTCTGTGTCCAGAAGTCAGCCATGATTCTGATGGGCTTACCTTTATAGGTAATCTGTTTCTTTCCTCTGAAGGCTTTTAACATTCTGTTTTTATATTGAGTTTCTGGTATCTTGATTATTATATGTCTGGGTGTAGCTCTGTTTTCGTTGTAGGTGGCTGGAGTTCTGTATACCTCACATAACTGAATGTCATTTTCTTTTTCCATGCTTGGGAAGTTTCCTTTAATTATTTCCATGAATAGCCTTTGTAATTCACCTGTATGTATTCCTGCTTCTTTGTTCACATTTCTTATTCTGAAGTTGTAGATTCTCTTGTCATCTTCTATCCTTTGTATTGTTACTGCCTGTTTCCTTGTTATTTTTAAGAGATCTTTCCTTTCATGATCACACATTGCAAATTTGTCTTCAAGTTTTGATAGTCTATCCTTAGTTTCTCTTAAGCAGTTTTGCCAGCTTTTAATGAAGTTTTTAAAGGATACTGATATTTTTTTCAAAGAATTATTTGTGAAATTTCTTATTTTTTCAGGTTATCAACACATCCTCCTTTTGTGGCTTGAAGTTTGTCTCAAACTCTTGCAAAATACAAATAAGAATAATTATGGTCCTTTGAATTATGTCCTGTCCCTCTGGGGTCATTAGTGTGTTTTTCTTGTACTTTCTTATTCACTTGCTGACAAGTGTCTGATGTTCATAGATGATTGGTAGGATTGATATACATGGGTGGAGAATGTTGACTGGCTGGGTGAGCTGCAGGGAGCCTAAATGCTTAATGTTTAGCTTTCAGCCCAGGAATTCTAGTATCACACTGACTGGCATAGTCTTCCTGCCTGAGTGCTTGTGCTTCTCAAACTGAAGTCTGACAGGGAAACATCTTTCCTATCAGATCTGTGAGCATTTCCAGCTCCAAATACCCAACACAATCTACTATCTTCTTTCACATATTCTTTTCCATGCCTGGGTTTCCTATTTCTGATGGCTAGTAACTTTCTGGTAATAAAACCACAGAAAAATATGGATGTTGTTCTTCTTATTTAGTCTTTCCTGAGCCCTTGAAGATGCCTCCTGACTGTGTCCATCCTCCCTCTTCTCACCATAGTCTCTCTACTCATCATTGTTTATTCCCTGGAAAAATTCCAAGTTTCCTTTTAGCCTGCTCTCACCCCTTCCACACTCAGATACCAGATTGACATGCCAAAAATACAGCTCTTTTTGTATCAGGCAAGTCTACTTCTCAGTCTGGTTTCCAAAGTTCTAATCCTGCTTGCCTCCTACCTTGCCTATTGGAGGTAGAAGTGTGCATTGTGGGATCTGGGTGCAGTGGTCACAGATAGACCCAGGCTCTGACATATAGGCCAAATTATTGTTTATCTCTGAGCCATAGATTTGCTGGCTTCAACTTTAGAATAATATACATATCTAGTTTTTTGATTATTGAGAAGATAGTATGATTACAAAACAAGTAGTATAGAGCCTGCTGCATAATACATAAATATTTATAATACAAAAATATTGCTCTTGTTCATGCTATGAATCCAGTATTTCAGGTCTCCTTTCTGTTTCCTCACTGGAGCCTATAATTTCCCACCTCTCACCTCTGGGCTCAGACAATTTTCTGTGGCTTAAGTGCCTTTCCTCCTCTTGTACACTGTCAAATTTTTTAAGAAAGCTTTTAAAATTGTGTGATACATACACAACACAAAATTGACATTTTAAATATTTAAGTGTATTGTTAAGAGGCATTAATTATATTCACATTTCTGTGTATCCATTTTTACCATCTAGCTCTAAAACATTTTTCATCTTTGTTAGCTGAAACTCTGTACCCAGTTAACATTAATTTCCCATATATCTTCTTCTTAACTGCTAGAAACCACTATTATATCTTCTGTCTCTATGATTTTTACTCTTCTAGGTACCTCAAATAAGTGAAATCACAGACTATGCACCCTTTTGTGTCTGGCATATTCCACTTAGCTATTTCACTTTCATGAGGGTCACTCATATTATACCATGTGTCAGAATTAAATTTCTTTTTCAGGCTAAATAATATTCTTTCACTTGAATGTACCACATTTTGAAAAATCCTTCATTTGTTGAGGGATATCTGGGTTGTTTCAACTTTGACTGCTGTGAATAGTGCTACTATGAAAATGGGGTATATCAGCACAACCATTTATGTCCCTGTTTTCACTTCTTTTGGGAATATGCCCAGAAATGAGATTGTTAGATCATATGGTAATTCTATATTTAGCATCATGAGGAACTGCCACACTGCTGTCTACAGTGCTTACTGCATACACTGGGGCTAATTTTATGATTTGTTTTTGTTTTGTTTGCAACACAAGGACTGAACCCAGTGCCATTTGTGTGCTAAGCAAATGCTCTACAGCTTTGGTACATTCATAGCCTTTTTCGATTTTATTTTGAGACAATGTCTCCCTAACTTGACCAGACTGCCCTTGAACTTGTGATCCTCTTTTCTCAACTTCCTGAGTAGCTGAGATTACCACTTCATCCTGCTTTCAACGTTTAAGCATTCTTCAAAGTCCAGTTATATTGCCACCTCCTCTATGAAACTTCTTAGATATGCTTCTATATAGAAGTCTGTTCTCATAACTCTGGTTGAGTCATTATTGTGCCACTCCAGAGGCACAGTTCCCTGCCTTGGCTTATGGTGTTTTACTTAACACCTTCCTTTAGCCTCCTCTAGGAGAATCCTCTGTGCTTCCCTCCCTACCTCCCTCCCTCAGAGGCATGTGTCCAATAATGTTTATGGAGTGAAAAGGGAGGGAAGAGGGGAGAGAAGGAGCCAGCCAGCTCTGAATTACCAGGAGGCACTGACACCTCACTGGAAAAGGTGCTGGGGATTAGCGAAAGCTCCCCACCACAGGAGAGGTCAGCTCCCCAAATGCTCTGTTCCATGAATGAGGCTGGCAAGCTACTTCTGCAGTTTCTTCACAAAGCTATCATCATGCTCTTACTGTTGCTTGTTTGGCTGTTTCTGTGTCACATTAAGAGGCAGCATGTGCTGCTGACATCTGTTGGGTTTCCCTAATACGGAAAAAAACAGGTTGCCACTTGAGTCTATGGAGACATTTTGGATGCATTGTATTTAAATTTTGTTTTCATTGAAAATTTATAGCCGCCGCCTTCTACTCTAATGTAATGAATAATTAGAAGCAATTACAAGGAAATTTAGCAAATTACTAAGCCATCTAGGGGTAAAAATTAGTGTTTATGGTATTTTTCCTGTGCTGCCTGGCAATCTGAAATGATATATTATGTGTGTGCAACCATCATACACAAATACCTTTCTATGAACCTAGCAGTTTTCCAGTAAGACCGTAAAAATCAATGCATGGCACTAGGTCTTGTGACTTTAGAAGTTCTGCTCCAGAAATATTGGAGGATAGGGAGGAAACAACCGCAGAAATTTTTATACTGGTGGGTTTAAGGTAACTTTTTCTTTTAAAATGTTTGTTTTTCTATTTAAAATGTTTTAATTAAAGAAATAAGGAAAAGAAAGGTTTTTAAAGTGAGCTAAATGATATATAGACACTTCACTCCCTAATGGTATTTTTTCAATTGAAACATATTTTTTCATTTCTATGAGTGGTACATGTTTTATTACTGTGGAATTTTTATGTAGAGAGATGAGACACTGAGAACTTTTCCCCACGAAGCAGCGTTCTTCCTGCCAGCACTGACCGGTGGATTTGTATCCAAAGGCTGAGCACTAAATGTGGCATAGTGTCAACCTGTCATACAATTTTTGTGTCTTTGTCTCCTTTATATGGCCATAAACTAATATTTTACAGTCTGATTGGGTATGATTTATGCTACAGAATTACAGAACTACACTTATGTTCACAGAGGCTGATATCATTACCTTGTAAAAAGTCCCCACCCTGACACTTTAGGAAGGGCCTTATCATATTATTACTCAGTGTTTTTTTTTTTTTTTTTTGGTCACATTGCACAAAAACTTACCATTTCAATTTTAACACTTAATAGATAATGGAAACGTATTTCAGTGTTACTATGGCCAAGTAACCTAACTATTCTACATTATTTACACAGTTATTTATCATTCCCTATGATTGTAATTTTAGTTTGTTTCCGTTTTTAACTATTATAAATTATACATCTAGTGGACTTCATAGTCTACAAAAATTTTTAAAATATTTTAAAACTCACATTCTAAGATGAAGGATTCCTTGGTGAAACAAAACACATTTTTGAAGATTCTTGGTTCTTATTACTAGTTACTTTCGAAAGAGCTTATAGTTATTTTTCAAACTGCAGTGTTGAATACACTGTGTCAGTATTATTTAGTACCGCTGTAGTGTTTGGATAATATCTGAGACAAATTTCATTTCTTTGATAGTAGCTGAGATTGGGTGAGCTTGGAATAAGTCAGGTTTCATAGCTGAGAATAGAATCCACTTGATCTGGTTTATGGAGACTTACTTCATTGCATTCTTTGCAGAAGACCTAGGTTGAGTTCCAAGATAAAATTTTGAGAGCTGTACCACAGAATTGAGTCACAGAAAGAACCACTCTTCCTCCATGAAACCACCACACTTGGAAAGCCACTTCAGGAGAACCAGAAAGCCTACCACGGTGTTTGCTGGTTGAAAGGTCAGGGGAAGCAGGAAACATGGTCTTATTTCACTTCCACCTTCAAGTTTAAGTAACATCTAGAATTCTGCTGCAAGGGAGTTCAACAAATGTAATTTCAAAACTTTCAGCTTCTGCAGTTTAGGAAGATTCCCAAGAAGGCGGGTGGAATGGATATGAGATATTAATCTCCCATATCCACCACATTGTTTATGTTTGTTAATCTGTTGTACTGTGCCTCTTGAATTCATCGACAATTTTCAACCCTTCCTGGAATAACTTATAAAACAAACTAATTGTGATGAGAAAGACAGGATGCCACTATATCCTAGAAGTTTATAACAGTATTTTTAGCAAAACTGGAGACTGGAAGAAAATGGGAAAGAGTAGGAAAAATGCCATTGACTGTCAACCCACAGGGGATCCAACAGTCCAAGGTGGATTTCTTTGTACACATACCAATATATACACATTAGGTGGAGATAGCGATTATAAATCTAATACAGTAGCATGAACATTAAAATATTTTTCTTTTCTGATAATACATCAATGTTATTTATTTATTTACTTCTTAAGCTACTTGTTTCTTCATTGCATAAATTATGTTCATTGGAGCATAATCGGCAATAAATCAAAAGTCTTTTACAATCTGTTGCATAATTCCAGAAATCCACTGATTACATGAGTTACAACATGAATGATGCTTAGTAGAGTTGTACAGCAATGCAGCAGCCTTGTTGGTTCCCTCAGTTCTTTGGAGGACAGATTCTGTTCTTTGAGTGCTTTTTAGAAAATATTCTGATACCCAGAACTACAGAGGTCCTCAGAAATCTCTGAAGGACCTTTATTTGGTGATGGCATGAATTCAGAAGGGATGAGACCTGCCATTATTTCTCTCCAAAGAAATTCCATTCTAGTCATGCTGTTTTGTCATTTGAAATTAGTGTCCAAGGTTGAATGGATTTTGCATGTGGACACATAATAAGACTTTACATAGAGGGCCATTTGGAAGACTGACTAAAGAAGTGGTGGATCAATTTAAGAAAATGGAAACAAATTTGTTGCAAAGTAAAACATTTATGCTTTCTTTTTAAAGCCCCTCTCCAAAGCCTTTGCTTTAGGAGTTGATTTTTAACCCATGACTTTTTTGGTTTTTTTATTTAATGGAATTGTAATGTATGGCCTTATGGGGGCTAATATTTTTCAAATACTAAAAGAATAAGAGAACCCAGTCTTCTTAGCTCATCACTAGGAAGGAGGCTAATCTACAGATTTTGATGGCTCTTATTAAGTGCCCAGTGAAAATAAATCAAGTGAGCTCTGTAGATGGACAGATGAGAAGCTATTCCAGGTAAAGCTTTATTTTCTTATGGAAGGAAATTCAAATTCTGTTATTAGAAAGAAGTTTGCCAGACTTTGAATGTTTTCAGCAACCATTTTTTTTCTCATACACAAGAGTACGAGTTGAGTTACAGTAGAAGTTGGGTTTTAAGTAATGGCGGTGGGGATGAAAGAGATTGAAACAGACGTGGCTAGAAGAATTTTACTCTTTTTCCTTTTGTGCTGAGGATAGAACTCAGGACCGCATGCATAGCAGGCAAGTGCTCTTCCACTAAAAGCTGTATTCTGAGCACCCTTTAAGCACTAGAGATAATTTTGGAAAAGCTATAATCTACAATTACCATATATTCCAGATTTTCCAAAGCAGTTTGTATATCAAGTGTTTGCTTTCATTACTCTGTGAAACATCAAAATATTCTGCAAATGCAAATATTTCCACAAGCAGTAGCTGAATTAATCAAGTCATTAAGCATTACAAATGTGTGAATTCATCCTTTTGGTTCTGTGCATGAATTCAGGGATGTCAAATGGAAAGCTTGATGTCACTGATTAGTCTCTTTTGGGTAGCAGAGAAGTTATCAGTGGGCTCTGGCACTGAAAATTCCCTTTTAAAATGTAAATTAATTATTCAGAGGCATGTCAAAAGATGTTTTGGACAAAAAGGAAAATAAACAATTACTGAGCATATGAAGTTTCTCTCACAAGCAGGAAAATATGCTAGCAATTTCACCCACAAGTGAGTAACAAAGATGAATGCAAATATTGCTTTTTTGGTTGTATTATAATTTTTAATTATCTTCTCCTTTCAGTAATATGGTTCTATAAATATATTATTATAATTTGTATTTATCATATTTCCTAAAAATTTTCATGTAAATTCAAATAATCAGAAATGTTTCTCAACCAAGGGAGACAAGTTAGTGAAAAGCAGAGTTTTGGTAGCTAGCTGACCTAGGAATCATGGCTACTGGCTGCCATATCCTATATTAATAATAAATTGCTTAATCTAAGACTCTGGTCTCTTACTTGAAAGATGGTAAATATCTCATAAATTTGTTTGGTGGGAATAAAGTGAGCTAATATCTAGAAACTCTTCAACCCAGTGTTGGTTTTCACTGAATTGAACTGACCCAGGGGAGACAGTCAATAAATGAAGCTACTATGAAAAATATTAATAATGAAATAATATGAGCACAGATTTTGAGAATCATGAAAAGATTTATCCTTTTTCCTCTTCTCTCAACCACATGATTATCTATGTTTGAGGTGGTGCAAGATTTTTTAGCTTGAGCTCCTAAGGAAGACAACCCCCAGGGTCCTTTCCTTATGAGTGATGAACTTATAGAAAGAATGAGAAATGTGTTTTTTTTTTCTAAAACACTGAGATTTGGGGCTTGTCACAGCAGCTTGAGCAGACCCTGTTGACTAATGCAGGATGAGACACAGAAGTATCCACTACTAGCGTTCCTAGGACCCAGAGAGAGAGAGAGGAGACAATCAGAACACTGCATAGGACCAGAGAAGAGTAGGCACAGGAGCTGAGGACAGAGTAGCCGTGCCTGATGGGAGGCAATAGGCCCTCTAGCAGTGAGCACCCAAGTATGCCTGGAACCCGTATCTTCACTGACATGGAAAAAGGAGAATGTTTCTCACCTGGAATGTTATTAAATTTCCTGGCTCAGTTCCATGAAAGTCTTAGGGTACATTAAAGTACTTTGAAGACATTTTGTAGCTGATGTCTCCTTTCCCAGTCAAACAGGATGGCAATGTCATGCTAACATCTATGGAGAGGTAACCGTGAGTGATCTAAAGGCCAGGCTCTTGCCCATCTTTAGTTGCATTTAGCTTTCCCAACAGGCCCATCAAAAGGTGAATAGCTGGTGGAAGCTCTTCACCCCTTCACTATACCTAGTCTTCAGATTAAGTTGGGGAGCCCTTGAAGGAAGGCTTCTGCCTTATCTGGATTTCTGGATAGATATACTACCTACCAGATGTTTTCTGATCCAGAAGCAAAGTAACTGCTGTGTTCTAAGTGGGCACATACCATTGCAGAAACTGAAATGAAAATCTTTTGCAAAAGGAAAAGCATGGAATTTCTAGTAAAGCTTCATTATCCTCCCTTATTTAATTTTCCAGGCCACTATGTTCTTTGTAAAGGAGAAAGACGGACTACTCGCCTCCCAATAGACTATGCTGCTCACCATAGTCATCTTTTGTGGTACTGGGGGTCAAACTTATGACCTTGCACTTGCCAGGCAGGCACTTATGCCACTGAGCTAAATCCCCAGCACACCATAGTCATCTTAAAGGATCCCATGTCTTGCTTCTACACTGCAGGCCTTTGTAGAGGGAAAATTGGGGGCAGAATGTGGAACATTCCACTTATATCTAAGAACCTGCAAAGCAATAAACAACTTCTCATGCATTGAATTACCAGCACCTTGATCAAACCCTGAACAAAAGTAGTAACCCTGTTACTAAGGGATCGGAGGTCAACGCATTCAGTATTTTCTCCCTTCAGCAATTCAAACTGATTAGTAGTTAAAGACACTGACAGGTCCTTAAATAAAGTCATTTTGACTCACATAGATTTTGTTAGGTTGGACTTTAACTATATTTTTCTTAAATTTGGCCATGAACTGTGTTTAGTATGACAAAATGATTACCAATCATTGATGAAAAAATAACTACCAATCATGAGTAGGGAGAGGAAAAAGAAAAGGGATATAAAAAGGAATTAAGATGTGTTATGCACACATACCAACTTCCCACAGGGGATGTGAACATTATGTGCTATACACATGTACTAACCAACTAAAACAGAAAAGAATCCCTGCTCTAATTTACTCCCCAGGACTTGGAGCAGCACGACATCGGTCCCTGTCCAAAGAAA
Source organism: Hydrochoerus hydrochaeris (assembly GCA_004027455.1). Taxonomy (NCBI): domain Eukaryota; kingdom Metazoa; phylum Chordata; class Mammalia; order Rodentia; family Hydrochaeridae; genus Hydrochoerus; species Hydrochoerus hydrochaeris. The sequence continues at coordinate 67,167 of PVLA01000204.1, forward strand.
CAAGTTTGCAAGTTGAGAGAAGCACCATGTTTGCCTAATTTCACTAAGGAGTTAAGTTTCCATCAACTGAGAAACCTCCAAAATAAACAAAGCTGTTCATGAATTTATGAAACTCATTGGGCATTTCTAACTGCTCATTCAACATATTGGGGAGAGGTTTCCCCTCTGACACTCCAGTGAGTGATTGTCTAATGAACAATAAGAAAGGCACCTTGTTACTGTTAAGTAAGGTTTTTCTGTTGTTCAAATGAGTCTATGATGGATGTAATTATGTTACACATCCCTGTTTTGGAACCTGTGAACATACTATCTTCATGGCAAAAGAGACTTTACTAACATGGCTACACTGAAGAATTAGAGATCGGGAGACTGACTTGGATTATCTGTGTGAGTCCAGTCTTAATAAGGGATAGATATGAGGGTCAAAAATAGCAAAAGGAGATGTGATGAGGGAAAAAGAGATTGGAGTGATGTGCTTTGAGGTCATGAGCCAAGCATTGTAGATGCCTCTAGAAGTTGGAAGAGGCAGCTTCTTTCTGAGCCTGCAGGAAAAATGCAGCCCTGTCTATACCTCAGTTTTAGCTTTATAAGACTTATTTAGGACCTCTGATATTCAGAACAACAAGATAATAAATTTGCATTGTTTTAAGCCAGTAAAGTTGTGGTAACTTGTTATAGCAGTAGTAGGAAACTAATACAGTGTCTTAATCCTATCTTATCTCAAACCTGCCCAAGCGCATCTTATCAAATTTAGAGCATCTATCTATAGGGAAATAATTCTGATCTGGAAGGAGCCAGTGTCTCCCTTCTGTCTACTTCCAAATGTTGGGGCCCACACCACAGCAGTTATTCCATATGGGAGTAAAGTTACTGGTTGTTATCATGACTGCCTCAGGCACAGAATGACCCTGCAAAGGAATGCTTCAAACATTAGAAGCAAGAATGGTTGAGACAGAGTCAGGAATGGAGATCTGGAAAAATATCTGAGGCTTTTCTGTGATGATTTGATTTTACCTTCTACTATGCTCCATGCAGCCAGCACCCCAAGAAGTTTCCTATGTTCTAGAAAGTATAATACATACCAGGAGGTGATCTCATTCTAAGAATGGAAAAGTCCTGGGACCAAAGGAAGTTGTAGATATGTGTCTTGTATATCATAAACAGAAATAATGTACAAAGAGCATGTGTGGAGAGGAGAGACCTACATACATGGCACCTGAGATTTAGAGCCGCTCAGAGATATTCTTGGGATATAAGAATGTATGTTGTGTTCTTTAGAAGATGACATTCCACAGACAACTCCATGAAAATTTGAACTTCTTTTTTTAAAAATGTTATCTTAAAGAGAATAAAACCAAGCAAAATAAAACAGAATAAAGCCAATCAAAAAAAAAAGACAGTGTAAATGACTCAGGATTTCAAAACAAAATAATCGGACATCAACAATGGTTACCATAATGCCTCTTGTCTTCAGAATAGCTGCTCAATACCTTCAGCAAATAAAGCAAAACAGAACAGAATAGAGCCAATGAAAACAAAACAATGAATGTAATAGAGGATTTCAAAACAAAATAATAAATATCCAAAATGGCTACCAAATAGATCTTGTTATCTTTGAAATAGCTGCCCATGCTGTCAGATATAATAAGATCAAGTAAGATAAAATGGAATAAGACCTAACCAAACAAAACAATGAGAATGATTCAGGGTCTCAAAACCAGATAATAGAAAATTAATAGTGCTACCACTTTCAGAAGGAGGTCTCCCATATATACTACACTGCATATTGTTATCCTCTTAATAAATGATTAGACTATCAGCTTTAGGCCTGCAAAGTTAGAGAAACACTAAAAACTTCAAGAATTAAATTTTACTTTACCTCATTAGCCATCAACACAACCTGTGTTTCTCTGGATCAGCCAATTGCTTATAGGATGAGAGGGATTGGCTCTTCTTCTCTCCTTGCCTGAGCATCAGAAAGGGCTGGCGTCTGGCTCTCCCTCAGTCAGCCTGCACATAGTGCCGACTCACAGGAGGTCTTAGCTTCTTGTTGACTTCTTGTTCTCCTCCCCTGCAGTCTGCAAATGGTGCTGACTCACAGGGGAGGGAGGGCATCTCGAAAAATTTAACTTCTATTCTCTTAATAGGCTACATTCTTTTAAAAGATCTTTTACTTCCATGGAATTTCAAGCTATATGTTTTTGTCTTTTTCTTTGCTTTTTTGTTTGTGTTTTGAGGATGAGTAGGAGACCATTGTCTTCTTTCTCATGTAATCCCTTGGTAAGGAAACTGGTTTTAAAAGATACTTCACAAAATTTTTCATTATAATGTTTACCTGTCCACACCCTTCTTATAAATTATGTCCAGAAAGAGAGGGTCAAGTAGGTACTTAGGGTCATATTTTTGCTACTATACTTTCTAAGACAGGATACATTAACCAGCTTATTGATACCACCTGAGATCTTATGTAAATGTAGATTCTAGGGTCCCATCTATGACCTGCTAAATGAGATCTTGATTTTTAACAAGATTTTTGATGACATTGCACTGTGATAAGTACTGACACAGCAAAACCTACAAGCATATCAATGCATAAGAAGATTTGGGATGAAGTCATGGGAGATAAAGCAGCCTGTGCTGAGACTGCACAGGAAGGGAGGCTGCATCCTGACAGCAATCATGTACCTGATGCTCTCTTCTATACTGCTTTGAGCTCAGTGAGAACCTACTACTATAATAGCCTACTGTCCCAGATATCTGGGACCCAGGTAGTTCTCAGAACACAAAAATTTCAGCTTTATAACCATGTATTTCTAGTGGGAATGTAAAATGGTGCAGATATTTTGGAAAACAATTTGACAGTTCCTCAATAAGTTAAGCATAGAGTTACTATATGACTCATCAGTTCTACTTTTAGTGCTGTACCTAAAAGAATATAAAATACATGTCTACATAAAAATCCAAAAAGAAATACTCATAGTATCACTATTAGTACTGGCCAAAGAAGTGGAAGAAATAAAAATGTCCAAAAACTGATGAATAGATAAACAAAATGTAGTATTCAATTCAACGGAATATTGGTCAGCCATAGAACAGCACAGATGAACTGTGAAGACACCGTGCTAAATAAAAAAGCTAGCCACAAAAGATGGTTTACTTATGTTTCAGTTATATAAACTGTCCAGTATCATAAACATTCATAGGTACAGAAAACAGATGGTGACTGCTGGCATCTGAGGAAAGAGGAAACAGGAAGTAACCAGTATAGGGTCCCTATCAGGGGTTATAAAAATATTCTGCAACATAATGTTGATGGTTTCATAACATTTTGAACGTAATAAAAACCACTGACTTGTACTTGTTAAAGTGGCTTTATGTTATGTGAATTTTTCCACATAGTAATTACAATTTTTAAAGCCAGAGTGGTGCCAGACAAAGCAGGAAGAATTGGTTACAGTATGGTTAGCATCTACCCTACAGCTCAGGCCAGTGGGTTCCCCTCTGTGGTGAGGGAAGCTCAGGATTCTCACAGACACCAGGTCAAACTCCATGTTTTCTTGGAGAGGACCTGTGCCAGTGAGGTAAGTCAGGTAGCCCATCTCTCTCCTCCCAGGGAAACTGAAGGTTTCGAGTTTCCAGCTTTGTAGATTTGAAATACCTGAACCCTGCCCCACTGGAGTCAAGGAAAATGTGGATGCCTGTGGTGCTGGACAGAGACAGTGGATGGACCAGTCATGAGCAATTCCACAAACAGCTCACTGGTCACGTCTATGATAGTTCTCCAGCGAGGAGTCCAGATTACCCCTCTCTGGGGTCTGCAGGTTTGGGGTGGGAGAGTCACAGGAAGCTGTTATAATCCTCGGATTGCAGGCACCCAACTCTTCTGCTGCCTTGTAGCCTCTCCTGTTTGACTCCTGACCCTTGCTGTCACTTTCTGTTTAACCTACTCTTGGGCCTTGATCCTCCTTAATAGACAGCTTGGAGTTTTACTGGTTAGCTGACAAAAATGAGTGTCCACTTCTGCCCATTCCTAGGCTTTTGCAAACTGGGAAGGGAGTGTTTTCTGGCTCCAATATCTAGGAGAAGGGCCTAAAATAGGGGCAGCAGGTCATGGATTAGAGGGATTAGAAAAATCATTGAAAGGAAATATAACTGGTTGAAAAGGAAAAAAAAAAAAACTAAAAATGTGGTTCCATTGGGTCAAAAGCAATAATAATCGATACGTTCATGAAAATGTTTATAATCTATATTTAGTTGCTCTGTAGCATAAAATGATTATGTATGTTGGTAAATATGTATTATATTAATGTATTGTCACTTTAGATTTCCCCAAGTAACCCTCCCAGAGTTAATGTTGCCACTACAATTTATTGTTCATGTAGCACAGTCATCTGTTTGCAACCTAGAAAATTAGTGGGTCTACTTCTTGGTTTTATGAGCTATCAGTTCTGTTCCTTGACATTGTGCCTGTAGATGCAGGGCAGAAGTAGTTTGGTGGTTCTCTGCCCAAGGTTGAGTAAACAGATGTCCCAGAGTTGATTTTCCCCCAGAATAATTGCATGCAATGAGCACAAATGTTTAATTAATCAGGAATCTTGTGCTTATTATCTTTTCACTGGGCTTCCACTGATAATGACCCAGAGGAAAATTCTTTTCCTTTGTGTGAATGATATTTTATTTAAAGGTTTTCATTTCATCATCTCATGCCCCTCTCCTCCCTTTTTAGTCAGGGAGAGAAGGTTGACTGAATGAATACCTGCGCCCATCAGCACAAGGTGGGCACACTCAAACTCAGGGCTGCACAGGGGCTGGACAGAGGGAATTTGCACAATCAAGGCAGTCTCAAAGCTGTGCTGAAATCAGAATAATTTAATGGTTTATATTCACTTGATACAAAATTCCCTCCCAAAAAATCAAAGTTTAGAGGAAAGAAAAGGAATTAGGGGAAAGTTTGACATACAAGAAAGTGAGAAGCCAGTTGTCTATGAAATCAGGTTTGAGTTTTCAGGACCAGAAACTGCTGTACGGGCTGACTGACTAATGAAGGTCCTACTCCCAAAACCTAGTGCACAGCACAAAACATTAATCAGGACATTGTTTGTATTAAAGGGCTGAGTTTTCCAGTGGGTAATCATCAGGGAAACTCAGTCAAGGGCAAACAAGGACGGCAGCTCTGATTAATTAAACATCTGCACTGGGGCTAACAGCAAAACTTACCCTGCTGGTTGTATAAGAGCTACTGATATTAATTCCACAAATAGAAATGGGGAATGCTGTTTGCTAAAAATCCACTTTGTATAGAACCCATGACTTTCAGAGGATATCAAGTTATGGTTTTCTGTATTATATCAGTTTCTTCTGATGTCACCAAAGGTAAGGGATTCTGGGCATGGTGATGGTAGATAGATATATCCTGTCTCTTTAAGGAGAAGGCAGAAAATTTGAGCTAACACAGGTAAAATTTTGTAGGTAGAGGAAAACCATTCTGGGAAGGGCATTCTAGCACAAGTAGAGGAAGGATGCCTGTAACTATAGATTACAATGGGTTTTGGTCTAGAAGGAACCTGGGGACTATAAAGTTGATGGGAATCTGATTGCAAAGGTACCTCAAGGTTCATTCTGAAGCAAGTGTCTTGAATGGTTGTTGGGTGGCACGACAAAAACTGTTTCCAGAAGGCTGATATGGAATAGTGGGAAGGACAAATGGCTGGGAGTGAGAGAGATCAGCTAAGAGAGGAACCTGATTGGTACCCAACAATGGGGTACTAAAGAACCAACAGCCAAAGAGCAGATACAACTGGAAAGACAAAGGGTTGTCGCACATAAAGCCTAACACAAAAAAAGATGAAGACAGTTGTCAGGTAATGTATAGGACATCCCTACTGGGACATAGTTATACTACAAATTATTTGTGATTTATCTTAAATCCAAATGTGACCTGCTGTGCTGTGTTTTTATTTGTACAGTCAGACAGGCCTAGACATTGTCAGTGACCCAGGGTGGTGGTTCTGACAGTGCACCACATCTCAGACTCCTAAATGCAGGGAGACCTCAGCCACCGTACTCTGAGGGTGCTGTATTTGTGCCAAGCCATGCTTCCCGTGGTTGCTCCCAGTCAGTGGCTCAGTGCACCAAGAGTGCTGGACACAGGCCTCCTCTGTTGGGTGGCTTTGACTACAGGATTTCCTGAAGGCCCTACCGACTTT
>PVLA01000205.1:611271-693561 GCA_004027455.1 Hydrochoerus hydrochaeris
CTTCTTCTTCTTCTTCTTCTTCTTCTTCTTCTTCTTCTTCTTCTTCTTCTTCTTCTTCAAGAATCTCCTATTTGAGTACAAATATCCCTAAGAAGAATACTATTGAAACACTTGGGATTGTTGGCAGTTTGGAGAAAGCTGGTGAAGAGCAGTGGTTTCCTCATGGCTTGAAAAGAGGGTGTTGAACCTGGTGCTGTGGTGAATGCCTGTAACCCCCGTATCCCGGGAGGATCACAAGTTTAAGGCCAGGCTGTACAACTTAGCCCCTGTCTGAAAATAAAAAAATGAAAAGATGTTGGGGTGTAGCTCAATGGACGGTCCTGGGTTCAGTCCTCAGTACAGAGAGCAAGTAAGGAGGAAAGAGGGAGGGAGGAAGAAAGGAAGGAGGAAGGGAGGGAGGAAAGCAAAAGAAAGAAAGAAAGAAAGAAAGAAAGAAAGAAAGAAAGAAAGAAAGAGGTACTAAAAGTGATGCTAAAAGTACTTTGCCTAATTTCTAATTTTTCTGAAGGTTTATCATTGCAGCCTAAATTTCTTTCAAAAGAGAAAGACTTAAAGTTCAAAAGACTCTACTTTTTATCCATGTGAATTTCAGCAAACCTCTTGAACTTTTGCCCCAAGCTTCAGTCTCACCATCACGAAAGTGGGACAGTGCTTCTGCCTTGCTAGGTTTTGTGAAGTGTGCATGAAATAATCAATGTCAAGTTACAAACACGGTGGTTAGAACAAGAACATAGTAGCTGTTCAGTAAGTGGAATCTGATGCTGACAATAGTGATGATGATTCCATCTGCTTCCCACAAACAGATAAACACATAAGAACATTGAAATATGTGTAGAGACAGGAAAAAGAAGGCAGGAGCAGATGGTTGGAACATCTCAGTGGCAGCTGGCACTGTGTTTCATGACTTCTGTCCCACGCTGGGTCTAGAGAGGCTTAATAAAAGAAACCGCGTTGCTTTCTGAGGAGCTGATTGGACTCATAGGAGCACGGGAGCGCAGGGGAGCCATAAATAGATAGAGCTGTCTAACTCCTTAGGTCTGTCTCTGAGAGAATATTTACTCGTCTCCAAGGAAACGGTTTTATTTGGAAGATTATGATTTTAGAGTTTCTTGCATCTAAATGCTAACATTTCCTCCCTCCAACTGCTTGGTAACTTGAATAACATGGCCTTGTGGGTAGCATTTGCTGCGGCTGCTGGCTTGCCTGATATTTAAGCGGTACAATGCACGCCTGTTCCATGCTACACTGCATCAGGTACGGGAGAGGACAGTGGGAAACAGGATGAAAAGCTCACACCGAGGTCTGTGCTTACTCTGAGGGTTTGTAGTAGAAGGAAAATAGAATGGATATGAGTTTAGTGCTCATGAGGAAAGGTCAACAGTTCACCTTTTTTTTGTACTGTGCATCCCCGAAAATAAGATTTAGCTGGAAAAAAAAATGCCAGCCCCAATCAGCCTATCCTTGCCTTACCTGCCATTAGACTGGCCACCAAGAGAACAGTGAGATATAAACTTCTGTGTGACTCTGGCTGTCACCATGATGACAACCAGCTAGGGTTGGTTCCAGTTAGATGGTACCAGTTAGATTTTATTTTTGGGGAAACGCTGGTACTGGGGATCAACCTCATTAAACCATAAAATTCATTTCAGAGGGACAGTTTCATTTTTTGGCCCATCAGATGACTTGACTTTCTGATGACATGTTAAACATCTTAGAAAGAAGCTTTACTTTTCTAAATTAGTACTGCATTCTTGCCATTGGACAGGAATGCCTTCATTGGGGAGATAAGGAAAGAGGAGAAATGGGTGTGGAACTGAGCTCTAAAGGTCACCCAGCTGCTACCACTGTTGTCACCAATGGGTTACTGGGGTGGCCTGGATTTCCTACCACTTTCCTTTAGCTCCAACTTTAAGGACAATGATTTTTCAAGCTCAATGTCGTACCTTGCTTGGATCCTCCCATAGTGCTCAGAAGCTTCTATGTTTGAGAGATTGCCTAAAAAAGGCTCTGGAATCCAGGAGCGATTCAGTTCCCAGGACCGAGCCTGTACCAGCGCTGTCCCATGTCCACCCAGCCTGGGCATGCTGTTTCAAGGGCCTCTCAAATCCAAACGCACATGTCCTGGAGCTCTCTATTCACTAGATTTTCCCAGACTTGCTAGAAATTCCTTTCGGCTTATTTAGAGTTGCAACACAGATCTGAAGGGCTGCTGAGTACTACATACGTCTCTCCTGGGAATGGAAATCCCCATAAACACCATATAGAAAGATGAATAGCCAAGAATTGCCACTTGGTCATCATACTAATGTCAGTGACACTTTCTACCCTGCCTCGCAGTCACGCTAATAAAAATGCAAAGCTAAGTAAATGCAAGGCATCTCCTTGGAAATCTGACACTGCTACAGGCAGGAAGTTGGTTTAGCCCTTTTACCCAGCATCCTTACTAGTAGCATCCCCGCTATCCCTAAAATTGTTGCAATATTGGTGATAAAGTATTTGATCACCACACCTAAGGAAAGGTGATGCTGCTATAAAGAAAAGACCCCAAAGTGCAGTGATTTCAAAAATGTGGAGTTTCCATCCCTTGCTGTGAAGCAGTCCTGAGATGAACTGTCTTCTGGGTCGGCAGTGTCTTTTTCACAGGCCCATGCAGGAACCAAAGCTCCTTCCACACTTCAGTTCCTGCATCTCTCAGGAGGCTGTGCATGGGTTTGTCTGGGTTGCAGTTCAGTGTCAGCTCACAGGAAGGGGAGGAGGGAGGAAACGTGAAAGATAGCATTGGTAGAAGCCAGAGGCCCAGGGCCACAGCCGCTTCATTTCTGTTGGCATGAGCTTAGGTACGGAGCCACGCCTAATGTCTTCCTCTAAGTTCCTCTCAAAGCAAAGCGTATTTTGTGTGTTGTGTTATCAGGGAATACAGTGCTCGGAAGTGGCAGAAGTGGGTAAAAACGGAATACAGTGAAGTGCAGTGCAAAGGTTATACACAGAACCGGCCAAGTCTTGGTATCAAGCATGACCATCTGCTCTGTGGAACCATCTTCTGAGAGGAGAGGAGGACCCCTGGGGAGAAAAGTGCTTCTGTGCCCAGTGGGGAAATGTTCACAGGCAGTGAGTCCCTTGAATCTCCTTTCAATTCCTTTTCTTTGCCCTCCCACCCATCAACACAGGTCCGTAGCATACAGATCTATGGGTTGGGACCAGCAGTACAATTGTGCAACCACTTCCATAACCAGAATAAGGAAAAGGCCCAAAGTCTCAGAAAGTCCTCTGCGCTCACTTGTTATCAGCTCATTCTTCTCTCAGCCCTTGGCAACGGTGGCTCTATCTTCTGGTTCCATTTTGTATTTTTCAGGATGTTCATCTTTTTTTTTTCTTTTTCTGCAGCTCTGGGATTAAACCCCAGAGGTACTCTACCACCGAGCTACAATCCCAACTCTTTCTACATTTTATTCTGAAACAGGGTCTCACCAAGGAGGCCAGGCTTGAGCTTGTGATCCTCCTGCTTCAGCCTCCCTTGTTGCTAGAATTGCAGGCATGTCACAGTGCCCTGCCCACCCATGTTATGTTATATATTGATATATTCTTTCTGTGGTTGAGTATTATTCTGTAGTGCAGATGTAGCAGAGTTTGAAGATCCATTCATCAACTGGAAGACATCTGGATTGTTTTTAGTTTTGCATTATGAATAAATAAAGATGCAATAACTATTCTTGTGCATGTCTATGTATGAACAGGTTTTTATTTCTCTTGTAATCCTAACAGCTATCTTTCAAGATAGATATCAATTGAAAAAATTAGAGAAAAACTAGACCAAAAACCTAGAGAAGCTAAGTAACTGGCCTAGCATCCTGCGAGTGGTGAAAACTTGGATTTGAACCCAGGTGCATCAAGCCTGTAGTCTCTGAGATAATGACACAACAGAAAACACAGAACCAAATGGTTACATTACAATAAAAATAAAGTATCAATGTTTTTGTCAAATAGCATGATAGAATCTAAGAAAAGTTCTTGCATTTTCTCCCAAGGCAATTATGGAAATTATATTCATAATACAAAATATAAATATGTACTATATATATTTCTTAATCATCAAAAAGTACAATGGTGTCTAAGAAAATCACTTCGACTTTCTCACTAGGAAACATGGAAACCTCTGGGCCAGCTGAAGCTTTATGTGGGAGCCCTGAGCCGTGGGGTGCAGTGGGGTCGCCTCAGGGTGGATCCAGTGGTAGCAGCCGGCAGCATCAATGAGGTTAGGACATGATCAGTTGCTGTCCACTGCTTTCCGGGCATCTGGAACAGGACACTTTGTGAATGAAGGAGTGAATGCCAGCAACAGCATGTGTGGTAGGTAAGGATGCATGGACAGGCCATCACTCCATTCCTTAACACACAGCTTTTACTGCAGGGCCAAGAGACACTGTCCAGTTGCTTTTCATCGAGCTCTTTGCAGAAATCTTGACATGATTTGTCCAGCAGTCACATTCTCCACCCCAAGGTTGTCGAGAGTTTTTCTCTTGAAAATGTCCCACTCTCCACTCCACAAGCCCGGGCTGTGGCTCTGTGCCGTCTCGGTGAGCAAGAAACTGGGAACTCAACCCCCGGAGGCAGTTTATCTTCCAGGGTAACACCCCCTGGGGGACGTCTTCATTCTGTGCCTGGTCCTGGCCAAGAAGGCTGAAGCCCAGGGAGTCACAGGTGCCAGAGGCAGGGGTGGGGGAGGGAAAAAGTGAGTCCTGATCCGACAAGCTCCCTGGACAGGAGATGCGGGCAGCTGTGCTGCAGGAGATGCAGGGTGTCCTGCCTTTTCTTTCCTCATCACAAAAGTAGTACTCACTAACTTAGAAAAAAGAAAACAGCAAAAATCAAAAGCATAATCTAAACCTATCCCCAGACCAAAGTAAGAGTATCAGCTCATATGTCAGCTAATCGTGTTTTGTTCTCCAGGGCCTGGAGAGGCACGAACCCTTGAGGGACTGGTCTCTGTAACCTGCTTTCCCACCTGACCCAGTGTCAGACAGGTTTGCAGACCATTAGCCTTCATCTTCTGCTTCACTTGAAGTCGCTGTATTTGGTTTGGAAATTGATTTAACCAATAGGTAGGATGGATTTATGGGTAATTAGCTTCCTTTTTTTTTTTTTTCCAGAAATAGTCCAGTGGTGATTACAGGCCTCGGTGGGTCTTGGGTTTGAGTTCCACTTCTGGTGAGGCAGAGGGCGGGGATACTGCCTCAGGCAAGGGACTCACTTCTCTGCCTCACTGCGGAATTTGGGGACCTCTGTGAGGACCCAGGGAGCAGCTCACTGGCTCTGCATCCAGCCACAGGAAGCCCTCTGCATGCAGTAGTTATAATAATCGGCAAGAAAAAAAAATGCAAACAATAAAGGAATACATGAAATTAAAAAAAGCACTTGCAATTCTTCCGCTCAAGGGTGTTACAGTCCCAGAGCACTTGGTTCCTGTCACCAGTGCATCCACTGATGTGTTCCCGCTGAGACACATGTGGCCGTGTGATCCGCGTAAGTCTTTTACACTGACTGCAGAGCCTGGGGTTGATGCAGAGAAGCCCGGACTCGGCTCTGACTGAGGGGAGCATCCGGAAAGCCCAGCAGAGCAGAAGCGCTGGCGAGAGGCCGGCCCAGGCCTCAGCCTGCGATTCCCAGCGCCAGGGAGGAAGGACTTTGCCGCACACTCAGGCTGCACGGAGCCAGGAAGGAGCTGACAGTGGCGGCCCAGTTTCCACATCGGAGGTCCTCGGTTGTACAGGACTTCACCCTTCGCCTGCATACTCTGCTGCTGGAACCAAGAAGCACTCACTGGGGAAACGGTCAGCTTCCCCGGGCCGCTGCTGACTCAGCAGGCAGGGACCACACAGTCCCTGCAGTTGGGAGGCTCCAGGCCTCCTGGGAGCCAGATGAGGGGTGGCTTGTTTACCCAGGTCCCTCCCAAGCCGGAAGCTGGGGGAACTGCAAGCGGCTTCAACTGCTCCCTGCTGCCTTAAAGTGGAATGGACTGTACCACAGGAGGTGGAGATTCTTCTTCTCATTCTTCGCGGCTCTTTCCCTCCCTTCTTTATCCCCTCCTCTTCTCTCTTCTCTGTCTTTTCCTTGCTTCTAGCTTCCATAACAAAGTACTTTGGGGGAAAGTTGTAATAAGAGATGTCTTTTAACTTTGCAGTGAGGAGAACTAATTTTTTTTTCCTCCCAAAGATTTATTTGCAGCTCAAATAGTGAAATAAATGGGCCTAAGGCTTCTTTCTTATTTAGGCCAAATGTCCATGGAAAGCTCTAAAAGAGATAAAGCTCTTGGGAGTATATTTTTGGAATAAGAGGTTGGATTGTGTTTCTCTCTCCCTGGGCAGTCTGCCACATCCCTGCCGTGGCCGGGTTGTCCCTCCAAACCCGGGACAGAAGTGACCCTCAAAACTGGGGCAGAATGGGAGCCAAGCACCTGGGTCCACTCTGTTCAGTGTCAGTTCTGCAGTTTCCTGTGAGGCGTTGACTCACGGATTGCACAAGATGAGGACCCGGGGACTCAAATCAGGGTCCTTGTTTCAACCCCTACATACTTATTAAGAATGCAATAGGGCAATGTAGCAAAAGCACCCCCCACCCCCATCCCCGTCCTTAAGGGTGTGACTTCACCTCTTGGAGCCTGCATCTCTTCATCCTTGCTAGTTACTACAGCAGTGTAAAGTATGACCCATCTAATAAAGCTGTGTGTGTCCATGGCCCAGCACAGCACCTGTAAACATGGGCAGTTTGCAGGTCTTGGTGGTAATTAGTCATTCAGTTAGGTGTGAATCTACCTCACCAAATTGCCATCTAGCCCAAGCTTTCTTCACAGAGAAGCATGACAGTTTATCAAATGTTCTTGCCAGAACTGAAGTTTGTAAGGTCTGCAGTGTTTCACTGATCCATCAAAAATCAATGATTAACTTGGGATTTAGCTCAATGGCATAAGCGCCTGCCTGGCAAGTGCAAAGTCGTGAGTTTGATCCCTGGTTAAAAAAAACAAAAACAAAAAAAACACCAAACAAGCAAACAAACAAAAAAAATCAATGCTTGCAGGAGGAAATAGAGTCACTGACACGATTTGAACCTTTGTGGGCTCCTTGCCCTCTAGCTGGACTTTCTTCTCAAATGTTCATAAAATATGTGTAATGATTAGGTTCTGATCCAGTACCTTCTAGATCTTAGAATCCACATTTTTCTCATTTTTGAAAACTGGAATAACATACTTCTGTCTCCAAGTACTGGCCTTGTTCCCAGTCTCTGATTTTGTTCAGATTGCTGACAGTAGTTTTGTAATCACATCTGCAAATTCTTTCTGTATCCTAGAATTTAATCCAACTTGAACTTATTAAAATCTAGTTCCCCTCTTATTATCTCTTATACAATCTTGAGTCACAATTCCTTTCTTAAGATGTTTCTTTAAAAAAGTTATAGAAAACTAATTCATGGTCATGTTTGAACATATAAAAAATATGGTCAGGCAAAATGAAGAAGTCAATCGTCATCAGTTGGATTCCCTAGTATACAAAGATAATGATGCTTCCTGATTTGGGGTCATGCTTTGTAGCACTTGTGTCCATGCATATGTGTGTGTGTGTGTGTGTGTGTGTGTGTGTGCAGAAATAGCTATTGCATGCTGTTGGATAAATAAAGCGTGAATGTAATTCCATGCAATGGCTCCAGGGGCAGAGAAGGTAGATGTCAAGGTTATTGTAATCCCAAATATCGAGTTTAGTCATCTAAGTATTGTAATCCTCTTTTTAGTTTTTTCCATAATCTACAAAGTTATATTTGTAATCCCATTGAGACATTATTAAAATCTAAACAAGTTAATTTTAATCTACTAGCACCAATGCAGCCCATGGAGACAGTAAAGATACCAAGACATATTTTAAGTTAAGGGCAGCTAAGGGATCCTAAATCTAATCCTCATGAGGACATGTGGACAAAGGCCCTGATCCTAGGCCTCTTGTAAAGAAGGGGGGTGGCTCAGGGATGAGTGACAGTGAGGATGGCGGGAATGAGGTGAGTAACTGGAGCTGGCTGGCCAGGTAAAAAAATGGCATCTCTGTAAATTGCATAGATAAAGATATGTAAAAGGATCAATTTATGTAATCTAATTAAGGTAGCAACTAAAGTGTTTTGGGAGGCTGTCACTTTGGTTTTTGATATGTAAACTCTTGTGTCCTGGGGAGTCATAGCTTCTTTACCATGAGGCTCATACCCAGTTGACATTCCCTGAGCTATTGGCTCTAACATCCCGCTGTGCTCATATCTTGTACATATCCTGTATGGAGAATACTATGCGATGAAACAAAACTGTTGGCTTTAGAGATTATATATCAGCACCTCAGCTCTCCTTATTTGTAATGCTTAGAGCCAATTAAAAAGAAAAAAAATACCATCTCATTCACTCTTCACTGAGCTCCATAGCCAGTTTTTTTACATATCAGTATAAAAAAATAAGTCTCCAGATAATCAAAGTCTCAGTAATTGTTTTACATTCAAGGGGAGTCACTAGAGTTGTCTCCCACAAAGGTGAGGAGCTCCCTGCTGATGTCACCCTCAGGATGCTCCACTCTGCAGGGACTTGGCTTTCCTCCTGATAATTCTCTCCTGGTAAAAGGTTGGAGATGTTAGAATGGCTTTGTGAAGGTTAAGTGTGACATAGCATACAATGCCTAGAGCATCTGGGATTGGCTGCTAGGAAATGCCCTATACATAGTAACTATTTTTGCTACTATCATTTTTGTTAGAAGATCCCATAGGACTCAAAGTGTATGTACTCTGAAAGAAAAAATTATTAAAGAGCAATGATCCCCTTAATTGGGAATTACATTTTGAGCTCAGTGAAGAGCGAATGAGATGAAATAGCTCACTGTAAATAATATCAGCATGGAGATTGATGTGGAGGCAGTGGTATAACATGTACACTGCGTTCTGAGACACATGTGCCCTAAAAATTATCATACCGTGCAGGGCAGTAAGGTAAACACCGAGGAGCCTGTGGGGAAAACAACTATCGGGCAGTGATTCCCCGCTGCTAAGAAAGCTGCGAGATGATTTTGCCTCTCTTTCCAGGGGACAGTTGGCAACATCTACAGTCACTGTTGGTTGCTACAGTGTAGTGTCAAGGTGGTGCCCTCAGTGCCTCCAGTGGGTAAGGCCCAGGCCAAGGTTCACGGGCCAGTCACCCTGACCCCCAGCAAAGAATTATCTAGCCCAAAATGTCAGCAGTACTGAGGTTCAGAAACCCTGAGTTTGGGGCACAACACTTGTCAGTGACATGTTAAAAAGAGAAAAAGAAACAGACAAGAATCCAATAAAATCAGCTCAGTTTAGCCAAAATCAAATGGCACAGAAATGCATCAATTCAACAACAAATAGTCGCTAAACCTTGCAAGTGGCCTGGAACTTGCCTTCAGAAGAGGACACTTGAGCTGCTGGGCTGCGGTGGAAGCGTGGCCTGCAAGGCCTGCCATGTGGAAGGCGACTCCCTCCCGGCACCGTGGGTCCCCAGGGTAGCTGTGGGCAGCGGGAAATGTTGTGTAGATTCCTATTGTTACAGGCAGCTGAGCCAGTTAGAAATATTATAGGCAGTCACAGGGCTAGGCCCTCCAAGAAGCTGGCACAGAGGACCAGATGTCTGATGACCTTGGAGGACACACACACCTCTTGCTGTGGGCCACATCCCAAGACAAAAGATCAAACAAATTCATCTACATCCTGGAGACTGATATTCTAATTAGTTCCCTCTCACCCTGGAGCCACTGTCCCATCCCTCTAGGGGAAAGTTCACAATTCCAAGAATGCTCGCTTTCTACGTGACATGCTTTCCCATTTGTCCCTAATGCAATCAATTTTACCTGAACTATTGATCTTATTGGCTAACTATAGCTATGTCCCACCTTATGCTCATCTGCCTTGTGAGCTCCTGGTCTTCCCCCACCTTGATCCCATGGTCTTACTATATAAAAATCCTTGGAAAAGACAAGAGTCTGGGGCAACCCGCTCGGGACCCCCTTCTGTCTCTCTTCAGACAGAAGCTTTCTCTCAATAAATATATTCTACTCTTCACCTCCGTTGTTCATAAAATTCATTCTTTGATTTTAGAGACACAAACTCGCAGACTTAGTAGGTTTGGCGTTTCATTCACATATATCACTATGAAAGTCTGTTTGGGAGTCTGTTTTCTGCATAGTGTTTTGGAGGATAAAGTTGTATATCACAAACATACTTTCTTTTATGTTTAATATATCAATGGTAGTGGAGAAATACATGTTTCCAAAACAAGCTTTGTAAGCAAAACTGAGTTTATGGAAATGATCATTCCTTAAGGAAGAGATGTTTAACCCATAGAATTTAACCATCAAGAACATTTCAGTGAATAAATCGGGGCCTGCTTGGCCACTGTTTCTCCAGTGTTGTCGTGCAGCATAAGACTTCTCCATGATCATGGCAAGTGACCCATACAATTTATACCAAACTCTATTTAAAATCCTGTACAGTGTCAAAATATTCAAGGGTAAAATTATATGCAATTTGATATTTGCTTCAAAATAATCTGGGGATTGACAGCAAGTGGGAGGAGCTGAGAGGAAATAAGATTAACCATAAACTGGTGAATGAAACGAGGAGATGTGACATGAGGCTTGGTTATCATCTCCAGGCTGTTGCATAATTATGAGCAAAAAGAATTAATGCAAAGACTGTGTGTGAGCAGTGACTTTGCAAACAAGTTCATGGAAATGTCGAGTTTTAAAGAGCGATGCTGTCTGTAGACGTGGGGTTTTTTGTTGAAAATGCTGTTGAAATGAAGCATCGTGTTAAGCCCAGAGACTGCCCAGGGTGTTTAGAGCAACCCTGCACACTTCTGACAAGTTCCAGAGGACCAGCTCTGCTGAGCTCCACCCAGTGGTCAGCAAAATCAGCAGTGCAGGGGGGAAATGAACACCGGAATCACGGTCAGGGAGCAGGTGAAGGACTCAGTAATGCTTCACAACCTGAGAATGCACAGCCCAGTGGGCCAGGTGAGGCTTTGAGCCCAGGCCCTGCTGATCTCGGTGGGAAATCTGGCCACACAGAAAGAGGGTCGCCTCGGTGGGACGCAAGGATGGGAGCTAGAGTCTGACCTCCTTGGGAGGCATGGTGTCCCCAAGTGACTTTGGGCAACTTGCTTGTCACTCTCAGAAAGTGTGTTTTCCTTAGGGTCTGTAAATAGTGTATTGTTCTTTTAATGAAAAAAGAAAAAGCATGAAATTTAAAGAAACAATAAAAGGGATGTTTGGGATAACAGAAGCACAAATCAGACTAGAGTCCCTGAAGCGTCTCAGCAATGTTGTCACTCTTTGCCACATGTGGTGAAAACCAGAAATACTCTCCTCAGAAAGAGGCTGCTCTGACGCACAGACAAGCTTGCCTGCCCGGTCTCGGAGTTCGCAGGTGGCCGTAACACCCATCTGGGCCACTGGAGTAAGAACTTAGATTGGAAGCCATGCCAGTATTCAGTCTGCCACCAAAGGCTGGCGACAGTTTCTCTACATTCCTGTCCTTGCACTGCCCCTGCAGCTCTATTTCCCCAGCCTGCACTGTTTCCTCTATTTTCGAAAATCTTCTCTATTCTTCAAAGTCCCCTACCTCCAGGATGCCTTTCTCAGCCAATGGACTTTGTAGACTCACAGGAACTCTTATCAGGGTTGCTATTTTGGTCTTTTAGCACATACTCTCTTTGAATGCTTATCTCTAGATGTCTGTCCAGTCTCCTTCTATCTGTGGGTGATTGGCTCCAGGACCCCCCATGGACATGAAATCTGCAGATGCTCAAGTCTCTCTGTTAGATGGTGTAGGGTTTGCACATAACCTATTTACACCTTCCCATGTATGTTATTTATCTCTAGCTGACTTGTGATTCATAATACGGTATAAATGCTGTGGAAATAGTTATATTGTTTAGGGAATAATGATAAGAAAAACTTTACATATGTTTAGTAAAGACATAAAGTTTCAGTAAAGTTTTCTTTTTTTAGAATATTTTCCATCAATGGTTAGAATCTGCAGATGGAGGACCCGGAGATAGGGAAAGTCAATCATCTGTTCCTGTGCACCGTGTGTGTGTGTGTGTGTGTGTGTGTGTGTGTGTATGTGTGTGTGTGTGTGTGTGTGTGTGTTACCTATTTAAAAGCAGACTGCAGGCAATGTGAGAGCAGGACTGCGTCTCACACCTCCTGACTTGTGCCTCTGCATGCAGGGAACCCTGCCAGACAGACACGGTACAGGGCAGGGACTCGGTATAGGGCAGGGGCTCAGTATAGGGCAGGGGCTCGTTAAGTGCTGACTGGATGAATGAATGGTTTCCTCCTATTTTGCTTCTTCCCCTGTTCAGAACCCCTGTTCTTTCCATCTGGACCACCTTTCCCTGCCTTGACTTCTCACAAAACGACTCACGTTTTGTCCTCAAGTGAGTCTTCCATCCCTGTTTTCTTCCCCTTGTGGCCTCCTCTCCTGTGGCTCCATCCCTAAGCCTCTGAAGATCCCTGCCACACATCTGCATACGGCACTCTGCGTGAGCTGGCTGATGTGGACATAAGCGAACAGGGTTTTGGGTACACGTTGATCTTAATGCACATGCATAACGTGTCACACACACCAGGATTCCCCAGGATATATGAACTTGCTATGTTTGGTGAAAAGAGTAAGTTGAAGGAAAGGAGTAAGAAGACTTTGGTCTATTTACTGGGGTTTTCTGACCAATTTGTAAAGATGGGTTGTGTCCTTCCAGTGAGGGCCTTCTTAGCTCCAGGCTAGCTTTTGGAAAGGCTAGGTCTGCTTTGACACAGGTGTCTGGGTGGTGGCTCCAGGCGGGCAGGCCAAGTGCTCAGGGATCCTTGGCTGAACCGAATCCCACTGGGCTGAATTAACAGTTCCTGTCCCACCTCGCAGTGTGATCTTATCTGCTCTCTGGGACAGCAAGAAAGCGGGATGATGAACAGGAAGATCCCAGCTCCCAGTGGGTCCCAACAGCTCCCAGCTGGTCCAGCAGACCCCCCAGGAGACTGTGGAACGGCTTCCTGGGCTGTGCCTTTGGCCCATTTCGGGCACCTACTTAGCAAAGAGCTTCCTTCACCTCTAAAGGAAATTAAGCAACCACTCCCGAGCTGCCTCACCAGGAAAGCTAGCTTCATTCCCAGGCACTTGCTGACCCCAGGGAACACAGAGGATTCCTAACCAACAGGGTTTTCCTGAAGGAAAGGAAGGGCTAAACATCAAAATTGCACACAGCGAAAGCGTAGCCCACCACGTGTCCCTCCATCCGCCAGAAAAGGCTGCAGGGTGGGGATGGTGTGGGTTGGTTCTCGGCACCTTTCCCAGGGAGGCTCTGAGGGCCTTTGTGTAAGAGGTGAGGGGTGTGGTGGAGGGAGGGGAACAAAGAAAGGAAAAGGGTAAGGCCAGGGAGCTTCCACTTTTCAAGGTAACACAGTTGAATGAATCCAACTTTGAAATTGGCTCTAATCACTGGTGATTCATTCTGAGAAAAATCACAAAGGGCTTCTATTTCCCCCCACCCCAGTTTCCGCTTTAGGGATTTCCCAGGCTAAAGGGCAGGCCAGTTTGAGTCACTGGTTTTAAGAAAGGATAAGGTGAAAGGATCCACTTTGCTTTTGAGGGCTGTTAACTCCATATTTACAAGCATCCCTTTGCGAGTGATCTATCTACAACCAAAGCTGGGTTCTGGCAAGTCCGTGTACTGTGGGGGCGCCTCCTCCAGTTTTTACATCCTGTCTCCCCAGTCTGTATGGTCAGAGGCTCTGCTGAGGAGAAGGGACGTGTTGAGATCACAACCATTTCTGTTTCTCCCCTTGACGGGATGATGTAAGGATCAGCTGTCCTTGATGGGGTATGGATTTCACTGGCGCTCTATCACTTCATTTTTATTTGACTGAAAAATTATAGTTTCCATTTTTGATGCTTTCTGTAATTGAGGTGCTTCCCTTCCCATAATCAACTCTTTCTTTCTCCCAAGCAGCCAGTGAGCTGGGTCATATCTCCTCACTGAGCCATTCAGAACACCAAGGCCTGGTGAGGCAAGGGCAGACTCCACGGCACACAGCCCAGAATGGCAGAGCCAAGACAGGGAGAGGTTTCCTCTGCTTCCAGTGATGCTCTTTCACTCTCTTTATTACCTTTCTAGGAACTGTACAGAAAGGACTTATGGAAGCAAATTTGTACAAGAACCTCTTGCTGTGAAGTAATTGAACAAACTCACATCTTGATTCGGATAAGCAGGCGGGCAACCCATGTCCCTTGGACATGCACCTTAACGTTGTCCCCAGTTCATTCTCCCCTCTGGTACTTCCAATGCACCCTCACTTCATAATATTTATTTTGTCATTTTGGTAGTGGTCAGGAAGAGGGGCCACTTACAGGTTGTGCTTGCTTATTATTTATTGATTTAATATTTACCTGCTATTTAATTTCACTCTTTGGGCACAGCAAGCACGCAGTGCTCAGCAACTACTCTCTGCTAGTTTTGAAGACAGGTAATCGTGACGGTGGGTTTTCCCTTAGCACTTCCAGTTCCAGGAGTCTCTTCTCTCTCAGTGCTAGAAGTGACTGAACCAGCAGTCACCACAGACAGGAGAGAGCAGAGAAGCAAATTCCCAGAAAGGGGCGGAACAGAGGACTGGTCTCTCATGGCCTGGGGTGTTGTGACTGCCATACCTGGAACTTGTCAGATGACTGACAATCTGCTGCTTTCCTGGTCTGAGTATTATTTTCAGGGCTTAATAAAAACTCACAGGGTATCATCTTCACAGAAACAACCTCCTTATTCAAGGACTGTCTGAAATTGATTGCTCAATTTAGTCATGATAAAAATAAAGTACAAGGGCTTCATGTTTCCTAATTACTGAAGAGGAGAATAACTCAAAGTTCTAGGAGGGGAGTGTGACCCACACTAACATGTCCCGGTCACAGTCGTCCTGATTGTCCTCTCTCTCAGAGGCAGTTCTCTCCACCGTGCAGCTGCACATGTCCCGCTGGCCCCAGCCGCCCTGTGGCCACATACCAGGGTTAATGACCACCCTTTGGTGATGTTGTCCAGACCCTTTATGGCTGCTCTCACACTCTGCTACATTTCTCAGTTGCTGGGAAAACCAGGCTGGCTTATAAAAAATGAGAAATCCGTAGTCTCCTTTAAGATCTCATCACTGACCTGTGGTCTCCCTGGGAGCCTTTGCATTCCTTGGACACCCCGCCCCCCCATTCTCCAAGCAGAACAATGAGGCTGTGGCTGGGAGTGGAGTTAAGTCCAGCAGGAGGAGCTGTCCTGTTAGCGCTCCCACTTCCAGATGGTGGACACTACACCTGTGGGTTAGAGCGACTGGCCTGATCCAGCAAAAAATGGTCAGGCTGGCACCAGCAGACTTCAAAGCTTTCATGAGTGCTTGAGTGGTCCCTGAAGATTCATTTTTGGGGGGATGGATAACGTTGGAGGCCAAGTACCTCCTGTATGAAAAGCAGTAGGTGGAAGGGTGGGAGGCAGAGGGACAGGGATGCCAAGGGCCAGTGGGAGAACAATGTAAAGTCATGGGCTCTGCCTGGCCAAAGAAATGAAATTGGCTTTGCGAAGGGCAAATGAGTGTGGGTGTGTCAGCATGTGGGCTGAAGCCTGTATGTGTGTTCCTGTAATTGCAGTACTCTGGGAGGCTGAGGCAGGCAGAGGACTACAAATTTGGCCACTGTGTCTCAAAAGTAGATGAAATAAAGTAAAAGTAAATAAATAACAAAGGGGGTGAGGATGTAGTTCAGCCCAAAGGTTCTAATCTTAAGTCTCAGTACAACCAAAAAAAATAAAATAAAGTGTTGGCTCACACTGACACTAACACAGGGAACCTCAAGGAAAACAGATTTTCCTTTGCCCCAGGGTTTTAGTTTCTTGAAAGTACAAATAAAACACCCATCTCCCAGGGTGGCGGAAGTGATGTAATCTAGAGCAAGCCTGAGGAACCTGTGACAATGGAGCTGGGGAATTGCTCCTTGGGGTGGGAAGGGCAAAAATTTGGTGACTGCCTATGCTTTTGTCACTACAGCCTCATCTTGGGAAATGACCCTAGATAGTGCCTGTTGAACCCTGAGAAGCAGCAGCACCTCCAGCCCTCAGAAGTGGTATAGCAAGTGTGGAGGAGAGCTGGGCAGCATAACAAGGCTCTTGCCTCAAAAAGAAAAACCAGGGCCTGGGGATTTAGCTCAGTGGCTTAAGTGCCTGCCTGACAAGTGTGAGGTCAGAAGTTCGATCCCCACTACCAAAAAAAAAAGGAAAACCAAAAACAATAACTAAAAAGCCCCAAGCACCTCTGAGGAGGGAACCTGACAAATGCATTTATATTGAGAGTGTTTGCATCGTACTCTGGACTCAATACCCTGCACATGGACGCCGCCTCTGATGGGCTGAGTATGGACCAGGCTGCTGTTTTAGAGAAGTCTCCTCCTTACCCTCTCAGAAGTCATTCTATACAAATAATTATGTAAGCTGCTCAGTTACAAGACGGGAGTTAGTGGTTCCCGATGTGTATTCTCTGGAGCACCAGTTCTAAAGGATGTAACCATTAGATAATAAGAGTTTTGTGGTTAAATAAATTGGAAAGATTCTGGATTGACCAAAATTAATTTTCTACTTCTCTGGTCTTTCATACCCTTTAAGATGCAAACGTGTACCATGACTATTCATAAAAGGATACGGTTTGCAGTCTTTTATAAGCTGATTTTTATAACACCGGGTTTTACAGGTTGGAGGTCAGCAAATTATGGTGTAAGAGCCTAATCTGGTTTACCGCCCACTTCTCAAATGACTGTCATTGGAGCACAACTAGATCTATATTCATGTACATAACTGTCTGGCTGCCTTCATAACGTGCTAAGTTAAATCACTGTGACAGACATATTTCCAGCCTCCGAAGCCTGGATTTCACATTTGGCTTCTCAAAGAATGAGTCTGCTTGCTCCATGGCATACATACTGGCAAGCAGCGTCTTGGAGAAGGTTACTATTGAAAAGGATTTTGAAGCCTCCTGACCCACTGAGCCAGAATGTCCCTTGGGAAGACCCAAAAGCTGGTACATAAAACAAGTTGCCCACCAGTATGAATTTACAGTCAAATTGAGTGTCACTGACCAAATTTGACTGGTAGGTCAGTACCTGCATCTCTCTTCAAGGCTCCATGGCATGACCATCAGGTCCCTTCTTCAAGCTACCTGGGGTGGAGAGCACGCTACTTCCCATGCAGCCCTTTCTGTGCTTGGCCTGTACTAATTACAAAAGTGTCTAGGGAGGTCTACGCACGGTCTTGCATTATCTTCTATTCCTGCCTATTGCTCTCTGCAGCGTATTTGAGCAGGAAGGTAGAGGGCAAGGTTATCCTGGTAAACCTTATTTTTGTGCTTCTCTAGCTCCAGGATTGCTCAAAAAACCATCTGTGCTTCTCTCAGCAAAGCTAAGCCCAACTGCTAAGTATGCCTAAAGCACACAGTGGCTTCTCTGTTGGAGCATTTTGCCACTACTGTGGGCTGGTGCCTATGGATATCTGATACAGACAAGCCCAAAGCTCCATCCTAGCTGCCTTGGCCTGGCAACAGGCCCTTGGGTAATTTACTTTGGCTCAGGATTCTGTAAAAAGAGTACGATAATAGCACCTGCCTGGGACGATCGATCGTTCTGAGGTTTACCTGAGATGCCCCAGGCACAGGACTTAGCACAAAGCTTGACTCCCAGGAAGTGTTCAGTCAGTGTCAGCAAGGAAAGGGCTGAGACGTTTCTCCTTGGAAGGGGTCACCCATAAGTGATCTTCCTTTGAATCCCTAATGCATGCAACATAACAAATGCCGGAAAAGAAAAGATTTATTAGAGGAATGATTCAAGACCAAAGGAGGGCCGATGAAACAGTGGTCAGGGGCAAGGGGACAGGAAGGTGGCCCGCCTGGTTTCACACCCTCCCCACCTGCTGCTTTCTGTGTGGTCTTGAAGACAGAACTCCTCTTCCTTGCGTTGTTACCCTCCTCCGTGTGAGATGGAGGCCCTCCCGGGACAGTGGTGGACGTAGATGACCTCACCAGGCCAATCCCTTAGCATATTAAAGCAAAAGCTCCATAAAGGCATTGAGATAACATTTATTAATGCTATTATGGGTAGCATTCCTTCAGAGTGGTCCATCAGTTGCTGGGATGAGATTTTTCTGAAAGAGATAGCTTTCCCCCCCCACACACACACACAATAAATACTATGGCTACCCTAAGCTGAGCACAGGAATATTTCCTTCCACACCATGAAGCTGACAGCCCCCTCTCCCTGGCTGTTTGTAGCAGGAGCAGACTTAATAAACTCCTAAACAAGGAAATGAAAGTATCTGAAAGAGATGGAGGAATGTCTTGTGTTCAAACAAAATAAAGGACAAAGCATAAACACCAAGTCTCTGAGACATCAACACTGATACTCAGAAGGCTCTGTAGACCCAACTCGTTAATCCCTTAGCACTTTGCTCTTGATTACTTTCCTTGGACTGGAGGCTCTGGCCAAACACAAGCACCTGGAGTGCCTCTCACACCTACTTCTAAAGAGGTCAAGTAAGTCCTATGCTGAATGTCTTCCTGCTTCCTGTAGGAGTTAGCCACTATCCCAGGCCCTAGGAGATCAACATCAACCAAAGAATCACATGAGTACCTTGACGTTTAGGTGAACCCTGCTGTGAAGCAACGACTCTAAGCACTCTGATATTAACAAGCTGTCATTCCACAAGGAGGGCAGGGAACTTCTTTACCAGCAACTGGTAAAACAGATGGAGAGCTGATGAACAGGCAAGAGTTCTGTAGAGGAAGGAAACAGGTGATTGGTTTGCAGTGATGCCAACAGAAGGAACAGCACATGTCAGGCCTTGTAGGGGCACAGAATGAGGCATTTAGAGGAACTGAAAGACACCCTGAGCTAATAGCTGTGCGGAGAGAGAGGCAGACACCATAAAGAAGTATGGTCTCTAAGGTAAGAGCAGAGAGAGGGCATTGCCATCAGACAGTGGAATGATGGAACTTGCATTTGAAGAAAAGATCAGAAGGTACTGCCCAGCTGGAAGGCTATATTGGATCTGGCAGTCTGGTAGTGACATGGACCAGGGTGATAGTTGTGAAGGTGACCATTGTAGCTGAGTGATCTGAGATGCAGATCTGACAGGAGACACCACCCCTTGATCTGAATGGAGGAAAAGCACAGCTCCATATGGCTAAGCAGGGATGGAACCTGTAGACTGCTAGAGTTCTTCCATCTGACCTGGCCACAGTGATGACATCTACAAATCCTTGCTATCACAGGATGAGTGTGGTAGCTCTGGGGGCTTTACCTTAGCGTCAGGGTCAAGAGCAGGGAGATGGCTCAGACCTCAGCTCAGTCACTTCCTAGGCAATGACTAACAACGCCCTCCATCCTCTCTGCAGTGGTCTCATCAGTGCACGGGATATGAGGACCTCTGTCCTATAGGGTTGGCACAAGCTAAGAAGGAAGGACAAGGAGGGTTCAGTATTGATCATGCATATAAACTGCCTAGTACTATGTGTGTGTGTTAGCTAATTAACAAAACCACAATAGAAACAGACACAAGACAAAGATAAGGGTGAATTTCTGAAGATGGAAAAGTTGAATTACATCTCCACTCATGGCAGAGGAAAAAGATCAGACTGACTGTCTCAGGGTCTGGTGACTCAGATCCTTTAGAATCATACAAGAAAAGCCAAAAGTTAGCAGGCAATGTATTATGCCATTTGTGGATCACAAGCCTCAGAAAGGACATATTTTATGTTATGGATCAGTAACATACTCTGCTGTTTTTCTCACTATTTGATTAAGTTTTGTGCAGGGGAAAAAAAAAATCTACTCCTGACTCACCAAGATGATTTCTGACCCCGGGTCACGCCCCACAGTTTGCAGAACACAGGTTATGAGTTCACAGGCAAGTGGCCGCCTCACCCCTCGAGTTCATCCTCATACTGCAAGGCCCTTGGCTCCTGTCTTCCCGGCTATGCCGCCTCCCTCCACACTCCCTTTACTTCACACCTAAGTGATTCATTTGAGAAGCAGGAAACAGCTTTATACTCAGGAGGAATGAAATCAGCATCTACCCTGTGTCTGGTGTGGTGCAAACCTCAAGAGAAAGATCGGGCTGCTTCAGCCTCCCAAAACCCTGCAGGCTGGGCAGGAGCTCGCTGTGGGAGTCAGCAAGGTGTGCTCGCTCTTCAGTGAGAAGCCCGGGCTCCCTAACAGAGGCATGGTGAGCAGAACTTTGCTCTCCACTGCGGAAGCCTCTCAGTGACAGAATGAAGCAGCATCTGTCCAGGAGTGGAAGGACCCAGACGTCCTTGTTCACCTTTGCTAAGCAGCAGGCCGCACTCAAAGCGCACACTTGTCTGTGAGCTGCACTCACAAGGAGGCCTAGCTCTGTGCAGGGACTGAGTTCCAGCAGGCAGGAGGCAGACTCGGTCGGTTCTGCTCAGCTGTATCAGGTTAGGATGGCTATGGAAGGCAGTAATGGGAGAGAAACTAACATCCGTGAGCATGCTCGGCGTGCTAACTTAGGAACTACCATCCTGGGAATGTGTTCGTAGCCAGTAGCAGTACCCTGGGACTTTCCCTCAGTCACTTACTGACTTTTGCCTGTGAATATGTCTCTTTGCTTCTCTGAGTTGCTCTCTTTCGCTCCAAGATGCAATGAATAATAATATCGATAGAGTACAATTTCCAGTAGTACTAACGAGACCATCCCAGGGATGTCACAAGCCTTTTGTAGAGGTATCATTTTAACACTCATTGGAGCATAATTGGGGGTGGGGGAAGACGGGGCAGTAACCTCCAATAGCTTTTCCACCATGGAGCTAAAAGGACAGTTTCTTGGTGAGAAAACGTCAGTGAGTTAGACCCCGACAGCTCCTGAATGGTCAGAGATGTTATCTGGGGACTTCTTGGGTTATGCTCACGAGGAAGCATCACTTAGCTGGGAGTCACCTGTTAGCACTGTGCATTCCCAGAGGTCCCAGCTGTGAAAAGGATGCCTCTGGTATCAGCCATCTGCCCCACGGGGACCTCCTGGAGTAGGCCCCGCCTGCCCCCCCAGGCTTCTAGATGGCAAACTGACGGGGCCTTCTGCGGAGCCAGGCATGCTTCCATCCCTTCCCCAGCCCCTGAGTTTCCTGCAAGCTGCCCTCTGGTCTTTACCTGCTTCGGCTCCAATCAGGCTGATGCACACCAGAGAGTCCAGGGATTCTGGTCTGTGGTGGGGCAGTGGGCCTGATTGGAGCTGGAGTTCCCTAAGTTCTTACAATGAAATTTTGGCATCTAGAGCAATGCTGTCCAACAAAAATATCAAGTGAGAGGGACACATTGTTTTACATTTTTTAGTAATATTATTGGAGAAAGTAGAAGAAAAAGTAAAATTGACATTAAGAATATACAGGGGCTGATCACAAAATATAGTGTACATTTAAATAAAGAAATGGATCACAAGAGAAGATACATTGCCACGAATCCCCCTCAAAACACCCACCCCACTTGCTTCGAGTGCATTTGTCCCATAGTTTTGGCACTTTTTGAAGCAGTTCTAGAAGTCTCCCTTCAGCATTGTCTTTAAGAGGTGTGGTCAAAATACAGTGAATCCTGCGGTGCAGTACCACCCAGCCGGAAGGCGGGCTTGTGTAAGCATTGTGCTGTGTCCTCGTCCGCTTTATTTGGTCACCAGATCTGGTACCCTGCGTTTCTGGCTCTTGCAAAAAGTCAAAATGACTATGAAAGGTAAATGTTTTGAATCGATTCAGGTCATGGATTCAGCCAGGACAGGTAACTAAAAATACAGAGACCTCCCAGAACTGCTATGGAAAATGGCAAGAATGATGGAATCTTGTGTTCAAAACAGGGAGGAGTATTCTGAGGGGAATTAATGGCAATGTGGCCTTTACCGTAGCAAAATTTTAAAATTAAACATTCGCTGTATTTTTCAATCATACCTTGTATTTGGAAATATTCTTTGCTATCAGAGATGGACTTCATCCACTTGGCACACCCTGGGTTGGTTCAGCCACGTTTCCTATGCTCCATGGTCACCCATAGTGTGGTCTTGATACAAAAAAATAAAATGCCAGCACCAATTTTCCATACTGATTACAGTATGGAATGATACTTGGTATACATTCAGCCAAATAAAATATAGTTTTCCTATTGCCTGTTATCTGACTCTTTTTTTATTTTAAAGAGAATAAAACCAAGCAAAATAAAATAGAATAAAGCCAATCAAAACAAACCAGGGTAAGTGATGCAGGACTTCAAAGTAATACGAAATCATCCATGGTTACCATAATGCCTCTTCTTGTCTTCAAAATAGCTGTAGATACTTTCAGATATAGAAATCAAACCAAACAGAAGAGAATAGAACCAATATAAACAAAACAATAAATGCAATAAAGGACTTCAAAACAAGACAATAATAAATCCAAAATGGCTGCCACCATATGTCTTGCTATCTTTGAAATTGCTGCCCATGCCACTGGATATAACAGAATCAAACAAAACAAAACAGAATAAAACCCAACTTAATAGAACAATGAAAATGATACAGGACTTCAAAACAAGATGACAGGGAATTAACAATGGCCACCACCTTCAGAAGGAGATTCCCCCATAGATGCCACACTGCGTACTATTATCCTCTGAATAGATGTTCAGACCACCGGCCCTAGACCTGCAAAGTCAGTGAAACACCAAACACCACAGGCATCAAACTGCATTTCATCTACCACTGCAGCCTGTGCTTCTTTGGTTTAGCTGGTCACTTATGGGGGGTGGGGGAGGAGGTTGGCTCTTCTTGTTTGCCAGCCCACACTCTGGAAGGGGTTGAGGTCTGGCTGTCCCCCTGCCAGTGGTGGCCCATGCATGGTGCTGGTTCCCCAGGAGGGCTTGCTTCTTGGTGAATTCCTTTTCTATCCCCCTGCAGCCTGAAAATGGTGCTGATTCATGGGGAAAGGCTGGGGTGTGGTTGTCCCCCTGGAAGCAGCAGGCTGCATGTGGTGCTGGTTTGCAGGGAGGGCTCTATGTTATCTTCCTTTTAAAGGTTGCCATCCTGATCCTTTTGCTAGAAAACATAGGCTTTCATTCTCCTCCCGCCATGCCTCAGTTTGTCTCAGGGGGACAGGCAAGTGGACAGAGGAACAGAAAGAAGTCCTCAAGGATACTGCTGTGTTCCTTTCTGGAGCCCTGCTCCTCTGGCGAGAGAACAGGCACCTCCCCATCAAAGTTTCAGGCCTACCAACCTCTGCCGCAGTTGCCACTGGCCAGGACGACAGCTTCTGCAGTGGCTGGAGTGGGAAAGAAAGAAAAAGCAAAAGAAAAGCCAGAGCCAGGGCTTCAGCCCCACTCTCTGTCCCTCCAAGCCCTCCTTCCCACAGCTTGGACTAGATGCAGGGGCTTCTCTTGGGGCTTTCTCTGAGTCTCATGTGATAAACATGACCATGAGTGGGGAGGTGAGCTCACCTTTGAGCCCAGGCTAGGAGACACAGAAGAGGAGCCCTGGAAACTTGAAGTTTCCAGCAGACTACATGTTGCCTGGTGCCACTCACTTGCCAGAGTCCTTTGTGGAAGTCCCTGGCCTCTGGTGCAGGGTGCTTTAGTTGTACTTAGTAGAAAAAATGGGTTAGAGTGTACTTACTCCATTGTCGCTGGAGCCAGAGTCTGCAGGAAATGGCTTTTCAGTGAGTTGTACTATATTCAGCCTCCGTGATGCTTGATCACCTACAGATGCTGCATGCAGAAGCATTCTATTGGAGGAATTAGAATACCAGGTTTCTGACCACGCCTGCCGTCCACTGCTCTCACACTCATTCGCTGAATGTGAAACACAACTGCTTTTCACATTGAGGATCGTCATAAAGTCACAAAATGATCTCAGCATTTGTCCTTGAGTCAGGAATGAAATAATGTAAAGATGGTGGCAAACTGAGCTTATGGGTGAAGAGTCTGAACACCTGTTAAACCACAGTTTAGACTCAGTCAGGCAAGTGTTTAATTAGGGGATGTAGATTGCCTTTGTGTCTTCAGACCACAGCTTTGTAAGCAAGCAACTTGCCTGGGCAGCTGTGGAGGCTATCAATGTGGAGTCCCTGCTGCTCATTCTAATGGCCCCAAGTTTCCTTTTATGGTAGATAATAGAATTTGAAATTAAGTAATTAAAGGTGTAATCTTGGAGAAGATATGAGTCCACTTACATGGGCCAACTAATTTCACAGTTTAGTTCCCCAAAAGGAAAAGGCTTCACAATCCTACGAATGAATGGCAGGGCCGGTCATTCCTTAGCAGTATGTGTCCAAATACACAGGGCTGATAGTACACTGATAAGAACGAGCTAAACTTCAGAGACAGTTGTGAAACCATGTGATGGTTAAAAGCATCTGAAATCAAGAGGTATTGGATATTTGCCTGGCAAGACATGCTACACAGAATGTTTTCATTCAATCAGCTACTCATTGTATAGTCATCCCTTATTAAATTGCTGTGTGTGATTGTTTGGATAAGCAGTGTCATCCTCATAATTTACAGATCAATCTAGGTGTGCTCAGCTTGCATCAGACCTTAAACATAACAACACTGACTTACAGAGACAGTGAGCTCTGTACAAAGATACACTGATGAGCTCTTAAATTAGAAAAAAAAATCCTCTAAAATGTCTTCCATTTTATTAACATTAAAACTGCACAGACATTTTTGGAGATTGTGAACCCTCAGGGTAAGAGGCAAGAGACTTGTGCTTTGGAATTAGAAACACCTAGCTTCCATCTTTGACATTCATTGTCTTAGTTACTTTTCTTGTTTCTGAGACAAAATATCCAACCCAAAGTTAAAGGGGGGAAGGTTTATTTAGCTCACAGTTTGTAGAGGTTTCAGTCCATAGTCGCTGGCTCCAAGGCAGTGTGACACAGCAGACAGGCATCGCAGAGGAGAAACATTTCATGGGACGCAGCAGGTAGCAAACAAAAGGGCTGAATGGAGTTGGCCCAGGGCATCTTGAGTAGTGAGAAGATTCGTCTTGGAGCGGAGGAAGGAAGAAAACCCCACAGAAAGGGTGTGTACCTTTTATCTCTCTCTAAAAATGCTGCTGCACCTTCCAAGAGACCCCAGCAGGTGTTCCCTAGAACATGAGTCCTAAGCTGTGTGCACACTACTTTCTGTATGTTTTCTATATCAACACATGGAAATGTTCTTCCATTTATTTATTATTTCAGTGCAGTGATTAATCATGGCTGTTGAAGGGGATCATGAGTTTTGGAGCGTTTCAGCACACCTTTTACATACCCTGAGGGCCTGCCTCCTGAAATCAATGAATGCCTCAGGAGCACATGCTTTTTCAGGACTGAGACTTTCACAAACAGGCATACAACTCCTCCCAGCTTCCTATGTAAGACTTTGCTCAAGTGACCTCAAATGACGGATGGCCCAATAACCCACAAAAACGTGCTTCTTACACTCTGAGGTCTGCCCTGTTCCCTTAAGACTTTGTACTCACACAAGTACCATCTGGATCCCACATCCTTTGTCTTGAGCTTCCAATAAATCCTGATTTACCTCAGAAACATTTGCCAAGACTCTGCTTGCTAGAAAAATTGCTGGCTTCTCCCCTCTGAGGTATGTCACGTGGTGGGCATTCAATCCATGACTGTCCACTGGGGTACCCTTCAGGAAGTCTCAGAAGATAACTTGCTGAGGAGCAGAGTTTGGGCAACTGTGGCTGCTTCTCCTTTAGGGAGGGGAGGAGAAGGACGATCTGGCAATTATAGAGAATTTTTTAATGAGGGAAGGTGTTGGAGCATCCTAATCCAGATGAATGCTACGTGGGCTGCGTCCAGGTTCTGACTCAATACTGCTGTCATTTTCTTACCAAATGCATCAGGACTCGGATTTATCATTCAGGGGCACATTGTGGTCAGATGATGTATGGTATAGAAGAAAAATGCATGGATGTTTGAAGTCAGGATTCAAATCCCGAAAGGATCATGTGCCATCTGTCATGCTTTCTGAGAATCCCTAGGAAGGCTTTGGTTGGGTCTCTGTAGCTGGCTGATGTCACATTTGCAGCTAACACCTTGCAAAGGGGAAGCAGACCTTGGTGCTTCTGTGTTCTCTCTGGGACAAAAACTGAGGTGTGTGTATGATTCCTCTAATAATGCCAAGGTGTCATCCAAAGCTACTCCAGGGTTCAGTGTTATTTGGAAAATGCCTGAAGCATTTGCACTAAGCCTCAGAGAAAAGCAATGAAGTGAATCCAGCTGCTCTTCCTCTGTGCCAGCTGATTTATCCACAGAGGGTGGGAAGGCCAGTCAGCTTGCCAGGATTGGAAATGGGCCATTCCTGTACTTTGTGCCCACTTCCCCTAAGAGAAGGACAGCATCCTCTTCCTCTCTGCAGGGAGACTCAACCTGTGTTAACTCCTTCTCAAGCTTGACTCATAGCTTTTTAGATCAATTCCTGGAAGCAGGAGGACACTATATACACACACATTTTGTTTCCAGAAATAGGGAAATGAGTAATTCCTAAGTTCTGGACCAGGAAAGAGACCTGGAAGTTTAGCAGGGTTTTTTTTTCACCTTTAGAGGAGAATGCAAAAAACATGTGAAAAGAATGTAAAAGTTTCACTAAATCACCAAGAATTCCATTATTTAGCAATACCATTTTTGTTTTTCAGAACCCAGCCTTAAATTTTTCAAAAGTTAAATTGGAATAATGTTGCATAAAAGTTTATTTTTAAATATGAGAATATTAAATGTTTAATATTAACTAAATACTTAATTTAAAAATATTTTTTAAAACTCCAAACTTGAAGGTCACCTCATAATCCACACAATCACCTGTGAGAGATACATAGATCAACCTAGCACATAAGTCATGACAGTTGATCGGAAGACTCCAGTTAGAAAGGGAGACCTGAATTTGAATCCTGGTTCTCCCAAGAAACAACTGAATTAGCATGAGCAGTGTGTAAAGTAATAGTGAATACTACTCAGTGAGCACGGCCACACCACAGGCCCTATGCTCAGGGCCTTATGTGTGTCATTGCACTCACAGTCCTGTACAGCTGGTGCTCTGGTGAAGAACCACTTGCAGACGAGTGTGCAAATCCTTGAAGAAGTTTCACGTTTACAGCAGCTCACCAAACAAGCACACAACCTTGTGCTGGACCACTTCATGAACTGGACTCCCACCCTTCCACTCTACCCTTGGGAAATCCAGACCCACTGCTCCATTTCCTGAAACTGGGCTCCTTCCCACCCCGCCTCTGTGCTGCCCAATAGCACCCAGCCCCCCTCCTTACCCATCTTATCTCCCTCTCAATACCACTCGCTTCCTGAAGCTTCCCAGTTCCCCTGAAATTCTCTCTGTGGCAGCCTGCGTTTTCATTTAGAGCACTTCTGAGAATAGAGATTAATTCTTTTTGTACCCCGAGGTCAGTCCTTGGCTCCTTTTGCTTGACAGACCAAGGCTCCATGAGGGTCCCTCTATGTCACACTCCCATCATGGAGGAATGATGGATGCTTTAGAGACACGTCATTCTCACTAGTCACTTCCCACCTGCTCATTGCTAGCCCTGAGGCAGGAGGAATAACAAGAGGTGAATGAAAGAGCTCAACGATACTGCAAGACTTCGTGTGAGCAAGCCAGGGAAATAGAGGACCTTTGCAAGCCTTCTCCATCCTATGTCCTTGTGGATGGACAAGGGTCTGCACAGGACATTTCGGCCAGGGAACTCTATGGGAGGTTGTGGCTGCAGTGCTATTGCACGAAGCTCCTTCTTTAGCAACAGGAAGCCTTTCACCAGAGGAAGAATAGCCCAACAGGCAAATGTTAGGTAGAGAAGCAGGGAAATGGCTCATAAAGCCTGTTCTTGTCAGACGCATCCATTCCACAATTTTTTTGTTGTTGTTTAAAAAAAAAATGTCACTATTATCTCCATATCCAAGGCCAAATAAAAGAAATGCTGCCTCACTGTTGGACTTGGACTTTTATAATACATTTTAGCACACTGGAGAAGCCAAGAGGTCCTATAGCAGGGGAAAATTGATTTCAGTTTTATCCTGGCTTATTTTACCATGCTTAGCAGTGAAATGGCTGTCCTAGATTAGGTTGCACCAGAAGCAGATCCTGAGATAAAGATTTAAGTGCAAGCAGTTTTACTTGGGAGGTGAATTTATAGAAAGCATGAGGAGCAGAGACAGGAAGTGAGATTGGAAATGGAAGCCAACTGGGTCTGGGCACATTACTGAGCAGATTTACCTCTGCAGACAGCTGGCACTCGGTCTGGGCTGGTGACGGCTGCGAAGACGAGGCCTCGGTGGCATCTGCCTAAAGCATGAGGAAGCCAGGTATTTATCTACTGACCCTCATCAGTCAGAGTAAACCGGAGCCTTCTTTTGGGAGAAGAAACGAGTTCCCTGGCACGTCCACCCTCTTTGCAGGGCACCCAGAGAATCACAGCAGGGAAGAGAAGTGGCTGCTTGCAACAGAGCCCATAGGCTGTGGTGCCTGAGTGCTAGGAGTGCTGGGAAAGCCTGGACACGGCATCAAGGTGTCTTCTGCACACATGTCCCTGCAACATTTTTGTATTTTTGTTTTTATGTGGGATTCCCAGTAACACCCGGGGGAAGTGGTACTTGAAGAAGAAAAACGGGATAGCAGAGTGCCTCAGATATCCGAGCAGATTCCTAAATTCGAAGAAGCTATGATAGCTGGACACACGAAGCCAACAGAACGCTATAGCTGGCAAAATTATGGAAGGAATTCCTGTAAATGTCACCAAATACCAAACATATAAATCTCAAGGCTCAGCAGAAATGGCCTTGGAATATCACAGTGTGTGGGATGTGACATCAAGGAGGCTTCTACGGTTCCAAACTTAGAGTCAGATTCTAACTTGGTCTTTCCTACACCCAGGGGTGGTGAGGGCAGAGTCTCGGAGAGCTGGAGATGGAGAGTTCTGATTTTACCGAACTCCCATTCTACTGAACCAAGACAATATAATATCAGCAAACTCATGAAGAAAATAGCTGCAGAGGGAGGCAGGGCTGTGGAGCCATCCAACGGGGTCATAAAGCAGAGTGCAGCTGGGGCAGAATTACTGTAGTTCGAGTGATTTAGAATAAGATCTTGGAAGAGGTTAAATAGGAACTGTCACCTTCTTAATGCAATGGGACAAAGAGGAAGGTGGGCCAACAAAAGGGAACAGCAAGTGCAAAGGCTCTATGATGCCAAGACTGGAACATTTGAGGGATGGAGTGGGGACTGGAGGATCACGCATGACAGACAGAGTCATATTTAAGTAGGTTGTGAGGATGGCTGCAGCCAGAACTTGTGTAGAGATTGGGTATATTTTTTCCTCCATGTCCTTGTTCCTAAGGAAATAGCGTCACAGAGCAGCTAAGAACACTTGTTAGCACCTAACAGTGTTCCCATGTGAACTGGATTTTGGAGCAACCTTAAAGTGTCTCCATGAAGCTGAGCCTGTTCTTTAGCAGTGCTTACCAAGATCTCAAGTGGCCTCACATATTCAGACTAGGCCCTAAATTCTACATCTACCTTTTTTTCTAAGCCTCAGCTGTGCCTGTTCTAAAAAGCAATAGCTCAGTGCAGTCTTGCTCCGGTGTGCTTGTAGAAGGAAGGTGGGCTAAGAATGCGTAATCCGACAGCTGATGGGAAGCGATGCTCAGATCCTCCAGGATCTCACAGGATTCTCACAGTGGTCCGTCTCTGGCTTCTAGTCAGTGCCCTAAGTGGGATTCCCAGTAGGTTGCCACAAGGTATCACCCGGTGCACTAGAACAATAGCGGCGCAAGTGTTTTGGGAATTCAGTTCACAGTGTATGGCTAACAGCTATACTCAGCTGTGTGGATTTCATGAGCATCTAATGGGTTACACAAATGGACAGAATGGGGCTACTCAGCGCTACACTGGGCTAATCATCCATGGCACACCAGCTGCACTTCAGGGTTGCATGGTCTCCTGGGCAAACTGTAGGGAGGTGGCCAACATGGGCACAGAGGCAGGGTGGGTACCGAAGTGTGGGACCTCCTGGGTGCCAGACTTTTCCAGACCACAATATCTTTCAAAGTCAGCTTTAAACCTTATCATGAGATAATGCAGCTTCATTCAAAATTATTTAGAGAACAAGAGTTTTACAAAACACAGATGAAAATCACGGAGTAGAAAAGGTGCCCAAATTGTGCTCATCTTTACCTCTCCCTTTGGGGAGAGCTTTGCATGGGGCTGCCCCTGCCCCATGTGTGGGACAGGGAACCTGGCAGTGCTGCCAGCTCACCTCCCCTGGGACTTCTGTCACAGCAACTTGAAGATGCTTGCAGTCCTGGGACCTGGGAGATATGTGATTAATAGCTTTGAAACTTCTAACGAGAGTAGGTTTAGGCCTTCTGGATGGAGACAAAGCAGGGTATGAAGTGAGAATGGTGCTTTGAAGACCTGAGCTAGTAACCTGTCTTTATGAGCCAGTGTATTTATTTTTGTCTTTTCTTTATTTTTTACTTCACCTAGCTCCAGCTGAGCTTCTGTTGTTTGCAAGTGAAATAATTTTGAGCAACCATCCCTACATAACCACCATGCCCAGCGTGCATTTATGCTCCCAGTCCTTTTTTCACTATTTCTCTCTTTTTAAAATGAAAAAAGATCTTCCTGAACACATTTTATCACTTCTTTTTTTCTCTCTGACTCTATTACACAATTTACTTCCAGTGGTGAGCAGCTGGATCTTTCCTAGAAAGGACAAAGAACTGCTGCTCCTGCCCCATCTCTGCCAGCCCTCTGCCCCCCAGGAAGGGATCTCAAGGGGTAGGAAACTCTCCCATGACATTGGCTTAATGTGAGCTCCTTGTGCCCTGCTGGGCTGGAGACCTAGCTTTGATAGAGACTCTGGCCTTAGGTCCACTTGAACTCCTGCCTGATCTTTCAAAGTACTTTCCGTTTAAAGTCTCAAAATTCAGCATTTTCCATAAACATCTTACGACATTTTTTTTAAGTGGAACAAAATAAAGGATAGGCATATTGTTTATTAATGGTGATCAAGAGACACACAGCACAAAAAATAGTTTAAGGAACTGAAAAGAGACGCACAGGATACATACCTGTTTGGAGTTTAGATGGAGGTTTAAACTCCTGGGATGACCTGTGTGGAATTATACTCATGATCCTAAAGATTACCGGGGGTGTAGTGGCCTTGCCTTACAGTTAGGGTGATGGAATAACACCAGTCATAGAGCATTTGCTAGCAATTATGGCATCTGCTTGCTCTGATTATGGCTCGAAAACAACAGCGAAGTTTATTTTGCTAATCTCTTGCCTAGATTTTGGAATTGTTTTTATTATCTTAAAGATAAACCAGGAAGAAAAATCCAGCATGCGGGGAGGGGGGGACTTCAATTGTCTTTGCATGAGGATGCCATGCTTAATTTAATAAAAACCAAAGCAGACTTCAGTGAAGGCTCTCATGGAAGAATGTGTTTACAATGAAGAGCCATAGGTCAGAAAACAAACATGGGCTTGGAAACTGAGGGTGCAGGTCACATCCACTACCTCATATTCCAGGGTGACCCGGAGCAAATCATTTCTGCTACTCTGAGTCTAACTTCCCTTTTGCCAATGGACAATCATAATGTTTATCCTGCCCACATTACAGGGAATGAGGAAGGGCCAAGACGATCATGTGCTTTATATCGTTTGCATGCCTTTATAGATATGATGTTTATAATGCCATTTAATAGGAGGTAATTTTCTCCAGAGTTTTTGGAATGCTCTGAGCTCTGAGGATGAGGTCACACATTCCTAGCAGCCTGAAACCTTTCTGTTAGACAACAGGGCTGAAACCCTCTATCACAATAGGCAATAATGCCTGAGTCTTCAGGTCAATTAGACAGATGTGTAAGGATGACAGTAACATTGTCAGAGCTGCCATTTTTGAGCCCTTCACTGATGCTGATCCAAAACCTCTACAGGTATTAACTCTGTAATAATCATAGCAGTCATAGGAGGAACCAAACAGTGGAGCAGCAAACTCAGTTAGCAAGCAGCCCAGGTGGGGCTGGATAGGCAGCCTGGCTCCAGGGCCTGCACTTGGGAGCCTCCGCTCTGTGTGGCCTCTAACTTCTCACACTGTGTGGGCTTTACTTGTCTAAGAGCTTATATTTACCTACCCTGCATAGTACTTTAAGCATTCCTAGATTAGTGTTACCATTTAGTTAAGAGAAGGAAAAGAAGGCTCTATCATATTAGTCTACCTTCTGTTTCTGAAAGTAGGCAATTTATAGGAATAGAAGTTGGTGTGACTCTCAGTTCTGGAAGGCTGGGAGTTGGGGAGTAAGGTACTGGCATGGGCCCAGCATGTGGCAAAGGCCTTCTTGCTGCACCATGGCATGGCAGAGGGCATCACATGCTAGACAGGGCCAGCACACTGGCTTGGAGAGATCTTCCTCTTCTCATAAAGCCACTAATGCCAACATGAGGGTCCCACCCACGTGACCACATCTAACCCTAAACATCTCCCAAATGCACTATCTCCAAATATTGATAGATGCATTTGAAGGTTAATGTTCTAAAATATGAACTTTTTGGGGAAACATTCAAACCATAACAATGATTAATTTGATTTTCACATAAATGAAAACAACTTTTCATTGTAAGTGTTTCACTGATTGTTTACTGGGGATTAAATTTAAAATTTACTGGGGAGCCTATATTTTCCTGGCAACCCAATCCCTGGATACTAAAACGGGAACTGATCCAGCTCCTGTTACTAAGAGAAATATTAAAAAAAAAGATAACTCCTACCACTATGGTTATTTTTGCATATCATGACATTTGTTTTCAATTATTCTTCTAGTTCAATTAAATTCAGAAGCTGTGTGCAGGAAAACACTAATTATTATATTAATTTCTTAAAATAGCACTTCTATATATCTTTCTACAAAGATTAAATTGTCTAAATAAGCTCTCAGGATAACCTGATAAAAATGTGCTCATTTAATCAGTAAGAAATCTGAGCCTTAGAACCATTAAATGGTATATCCAAAGGCACAAAAGTAAAACCACCAAGCAAGCATCACATTTTAGCCTCTAGTGAATATGCTGTTGCAAAATCAGGTTTTAAAATGAAGAAATCACTAGTCAAGGTAACAGTTTGAGGCTACCCCAATTTCCAATGATGCAAAATATACTCTAAAACGTTAAGAGACAGTAACCTAGAACAGTAAAACCAGTCAGTGTTGAAAGAATAGACACAATTTTTACAGAACTCATTTTCAAAATCACTGTTAAATTTAGCAACAGGGGCCTGGGTATTTAGCTCAGAAGCACCTGCCTTGCAAGCGCACAGTTGTGAATTCGATCCTTGGTAACAAAAAACAAACAAAAAATAATTAAATAAATAAAATAAATAAATTTAGCAAAAGGACCTTTACACATACCTTCTGTATCAATGGGCATCAGTGACATATCTACAGTGCTACATTTTTATTTGTATACTTTATAGTTTCTATTTGTCAAGTTTTATTCAGATACCTTTATAAAAATTGGGCCATTCCAGAAATAAACACAAAGTGAAATTCATATTATGTAAACAGGAAAACTGAGACTCTGGGAATTAAAAGAATTATTTGTGGGTCTACTTCCAACTAGAAAGGGATGGGTGTTTACCCCATACCCGAGTGATACATGACTCTCTGATCTGTCATGACACATTCATGGCACACATACTCCTATGCTTCTTACCATGCTCCTTTATGCGTGCTATTGCAGACATTACTAGCTGATCATGGAGCTCTTTCCTTTGAATGTAGAAATCACTGCAGAATCTTTCTATATACATTCTGTTTTGGGCGACACTGCTGGCTGGTTGTAGCTGACATTCGTTGTCCTATCTATTACTTCCTCCTGCTCAACATCCTCCTCTTGATGGAGACAGTGACAACTCTGCCTAGTCAAATTGTGCACATCAGGTGATTAGCACTACTTTAAGAGCACTTCTGGGTAAGTCCTAGAAACGGAATTTACCAGAGATATAAAGATTCAGAGTTTGCAGCTAACCTTCCACTTATGAAAATACAGAAAAGGTACCTTGGGATCAACCTGGAGCTCTCTGCCACCAAGCCAGTTACACAGCCATCTTTTCCAGAGTCATTTGGCTGCGATGGTCTGCTTCCTCATGCAGGAAGAAAAACACAGAATGCTCATGTCAGCCACAAGGCCTCAGGCGGTCTCCTATGGAGGATGACTGCAAGGTCGACAGAGGTCTCTCACACATGGGTTGGCTCGGGGCAGGAGGATGGTGGCACAGATCCCGGAGGGCCATCCGCTTAGCTTCCCAGTCTGCACACCCAGCTCCCCTCTCCCTGCCCCCGCCCAGGCTCCCTCTACTCCAGCCAACAGGGAATGAGGCTTTCCTTCCTTTTTCTCTCTCTCTCTGGAGAAGAATTTAAGTGCTGCAGGGACACACCCGAGACATTGCTAGGAAAGTTCAGGAGGAGACCATGAACTGGGCGAGGAATAAACAAAATCAAAGCAGGAGGGGAAAAAAAAGAAACCATCATTCTTTAAATTTACCTATTTTTAAGAGGACTTCCAGATTTCATGAATAGGTCTCCCAAATTGTACAAATTCCATTTTGCCTTGAGTCCATTTATCAGGGTCAAAACACACCTTGAGAGGAGGGAAATAAATATGCAGAGTCCACAGACAAAGCACGACTGAAAGGAGCGTGGGAAGGTGCTCACAGTGCAGAGTTCACTGGCAGGACACCCGCCGGAGGACGAGGTGGACAAGTTCTCAGTCTAGAGTAGCAGCCAAGCTTGGAGGGAATCAGGGCTAAACGAGGGTGATCACAATATATGGTGAGTGTCTA
Organism: Hydrochoerus hydrochaeris; assembly: GCA_004027455.1. Classification (NCBI taxonomy): domain Eukaryota; kingdom Metazoa; phylum Chordata; class Mammalia; order Rodentia; family Hydrochaeridae; genus Hydrochoerus; species Hydrochoerus hydrochaeris. The sequence continues at coordinate 646,247 of PVLA01000205.1, forward strand.
AACTAAACAAAATTATTACAGTAAAATGTATATTGCCATCAATCCCCCCCAAAATATGACCCTTGCCTTTGAACACATGCATCCCATCATCCTTGCCGCTTTCTGAAGCAGTTCTCCAAGTCCTCTTTCCTGAGTGTTTTTAGATATATAATAAAAAATACAGTGAATGCTGCTCTCCTCCAATTGAAAGGCAACCTTGTGAAAACATGAAGGGGTGTCCTGATCCACTCTGTTCACTGGATCTGGTACTATGTGACTTCTGGTTCTTCCCTCAAGTCAAAGTGACCATGAAAAGGAACCATTTTGCATCAGTGCAGCACACTGAGGCAGCCACAATAGTAAAACTAAAGACACTGATGAAAGAGGACTTCCAGAGCTGCTTCAGAAAGGGACCAGAATGATGGGATAAATGTGTTCCAGTCAAGGGGGAGTATTTAGAAGGGAATTAATTGTAATTCATCTTTAACTGTAATGAAATATTTTAAAATCATACCTCATATACTAATCTGAAGAGTGAGAGGCAGGTCCCCAGAGTCTGACTTGGATTGGTATTAAGAATGTAGATTCTAAATTCAACCATGGTATTGGAAAAACTGGCTATCCACATACAGAAGTTTGAGTCTAGTCCCATATGTTAGAATGCAAACACTTAACTTTCTGGAAGATAAAATAGGTGAAACTCTTGAAGACATAGGAAAGGCAAAAATGTTTTAAGCAGAATCACAATGACCCAAGAAATTGTGCCAATAATCAGCAAATGGGATCATACCAAGTTGAAAATCTTCTGTACAGCAAAAGAAACAACCAAGTGAAGACAATCTACAGAGTTGGATAAAATTTGCCAGCTTGGACAGAAGATTAATATGTAGCATATATAAAGAACTCAACAAAATTAGATCTCAAAAGAAATGACCCAAGCAAAATATGGCCAACTGAAATGAACAGATACTTCTCAGAAAAAGTACAACTAGCCAACAGATACACGCAGAAATGTTCAACATCTCTGGTCTCTAGAGAAATGCAAATTACAACAATATTGAGATTCCATTATACTCCATATTGATGATGGAAGTCATGAAGAAATCAAATAACAAAAGCTACAGGCAGAATCCTTCTACACCACTGGTGGGAATGTAAACTAGCACAAGCACAATAGAGGTCAATATAGAGATTCCACAGAAAGTAAAAACAGAATTCCATTGGATATAGCTATTCTCCTTCCAGGTGTCTTCCCAAAGATTTAGACATTAGATTACAGTTATACATGTTTACATATGTTTATAGCAGCACAAATCAAAATAGCTAAATCTTGGACACAGCCTACATGCCCATCAACAGATGAACAGATAAATAAAATGTGGTGTTTACAGGCTATGGAGTACTACTCTGTGATAAAGAAGAATAAATTTGTGTCTTTTGTAGAAAAATGGATGCACCTTGAAACCACATTAAATGAAATAAATCAGATGCACATGCTTAAATATCACATGATTTCTCTTATAAGAGAAAGCCAGAATATAAATAAGGAGCAAAATAAGAGTATGGGAAGGGAATCAGGGGATGCAGAGAGGTGGAGAAAGGAAAGGTAAAAGAGATAGAAGTAGAGTGAGATGTGTTATGTACATGTAGCAATCCTCCAAAAGGAATGTAATCATTATGTATTAAAGACATGTACTAATAAAAAATAAATACAAAATAAAATTTTGTCTTGAAGAGAATTTGGGACCCTATTTGCTAAAATGAATAAACACTATAGAGCCACCTTGGAAGCAATCTGAACATTAGCAATGAATCATGAAAAATATAAAAAGACAGGCTTCCTAATGGGCTGAGGCTTCTGACTCTATTATTTGATCCAAGGAGCTGATTTTGATTGAACAAAGAGAAAGAATTTGTTGCAATGGTCTAGTTGCAATGCATGTTAAAAGTGTGAGTTTTCAACTAACATTTGCTAGGCAAAAATAAGTTTCCTGCCTTTTGTGACCATTTTGTAAGAGGTGGTTGCCAAGGCAGGGTGCGCCTGCGGTTTCTCACCTGTGTTCCGGCTCCAGCCAAGAACGCTGGGCACAAGGCTTACGGGTGACTCTGGCCAGCGGCAGCACTCCTCTGTGCTCACATGGCCGGTGCACATAGCTCCCTGGCAGCAGAGGTGAAGTCCCCAGCCCCTGTCCCACAGGCCATCCATGGGGCTGCCTGTGTGTATCCCCCAGCGTGGCTGCTGAGTTTGGGCAAAGCATGTATCTAAAAGACATTATAAATGTCCTCATGGGACACATACGTAATTCCAGAACTCTAGAAGGCTGAGGCAGGAGTATTATAAGATGCAGCCCAGCCTTGGCAACTTAGAAATTTAACAAGACCTTATCTCAAAATAAAAAATAAAAAGGGCTGGGGATTTAGCTCAATGCTAAGGATTTGGGTTCAACCCTTGTGTCACTAACTAGCTAACTAAATAAATAAATGAATTCAACATAGGTGCTGCGTTGCCTTTTGTGCCCTAGCGGTGGAGTTGCACAGTGGCCTGGGAAGCCAGCAGAGGTGCCCTGACACTGTGAGACCACTGAGGAGGTAGGGCTTACTGGATGCCTTCTCAAAAGCTGGATACTGTAGCAACCCACATACGCCAGTGGTTTCCACAGCCTGTATTGTGAACAGCACTAGACAGGGTTGGTAAAGGCAGACTTACTATACCTGGCAGAGATCACCAAACCCTGGACAATGGGTTATAAGTTTTCAAAAATTATAAGACTAGATTAACTTTATTTTGAGGCAAGTACTGTTTTGGCCTCCAAGGTTTGCCTGGGATCTATTTTTCTAGTGACTTCTACACTGGAACCCTGTGCACCAAGATTAATGGAACATCAGTGAATAGATTAATTCCCTCAACCAAATATCTACAGAGTGCCTGCTTAGCATGAAGCTCAGTGCTTGGCCCTAGAGCTACCCTGGTCTAACAGCAACTGCCCCAAGAAGACTGTATACCCACCCAACAGAGAAATTAGAATTCTCAAAGCAAGATCTGAGTGTGCCACGAGGACTGAAGCAAACCAGGAAGTGCTTGGACATGATATTAAACTGCGCATGGTGAGCAGGGGACATCCAGAGAGATGAGCACGGAGGCACCTGAGAGAGAGAGAACCATGTGTGCAAAGGCTATAGACAGGGACGTGACAGAGAACTCCACACTGCAAACTCCTGCTAACTGTGATTTACTGGCTCATGCTTGACTACAGGGAGGAAAGTCTTAGGCATTTAAAAGCAAATATTTCTTCTTTCAGCCTGAGATAAATACAAGCAAATTATTTATCTTCCAGATACCCAAAATATGGCAAAGTAGTGGAACCTGATTTAGAACAGAACTTCTTTAATATCCTTTATTATTTTTTTTCTTTTAAAGAGGATAAAACCAAGGAAAATAAAACAGAATAAAACCAATCAAAACAAACCAGTATACGTGATACAGGACTTCAAAACATTACAAAATCAGCAATAGTTAATATATTGCCTTTTGCTCTCTTCAAAATAGCTGCAGATACCTTCAGACATAGTAAAAACCAAACAGAATAGAAATAGAATAGAGTGGAAACAATAAAAACAAAACAACAAATGTGATAAAGGTCTTCAAACCAAATGATTACCATAATATATCTTGCTATCTTTGAAATAACTGCCCATGCCATCAGGTATAACAGAATCAAGCAAAATAAAAGAGAATAAAACCTAACCCAACAAAACAATGAATATGATACAGGACCCCAAAACAATAGGGAATCAACAATGGCTGCCACCTTCAGAAGGAGATCTCCCCTAGAAGCCACATTGTGTACCGCTATCCTCTGAATAGATGGTCAGACCACTGGCCCAAGACCTGCAAGGTCAGTGAAACACCAAAGCACCACAAGCATCCAATTGCATTTCACCTGAATAGCTATTATCACAGCCTGTGCTTCTCCAAACCAGCTGGTTGCTTACTGGGGGTGGGGGTGGGGTGAGGGTGGGGGTGGAGGTGGTACTTCCTGTTTGTCAGCCCGTGTGCCAGAAAGGGCTGGGTTCTGGCTGTCCCCACTTGGTCAGTGGTCCATGTGGGGGAGGGGAGGGCTTGCTTCTTGGTGGGACCTTGTTCTCTCCCTCTGCAGTCCATGAATGTCTTATATCTTACAGAATAGGAAAAACATCAGAATTAGTACAGAAAAATTCAACTGAGGAGTTTATAGCTAAAAGCTCTGGTTTCTTTTACTGCCTGAATGAAACAGAGACCCTCAAGGTATATTTTGAAGTAGGTATTGTAATCTCATGACTGTTAACACCATAGCCATCACTATCTACTGGGAAGCAGTCATAAGGGATACTCAGCTATCTATAGAGATAAGCAACTTTGTTCTTTTTCTGTACTCTGAAACAAACTATTAAAAATTGCAAATGAACACAAGCAAAACCCTGCGATGGTCCCTTTAAGATATACCTGGCAGAGTTTAGTTAGAAGTTACTCAAGGCTCCAGAAATGATGTTTGGTGTTCCACAGTCAAAGGCAGAGCATGTGTGTGTGCGTGTATGTGTGTGTGTGTGTGTGTGTGTGCATGCGTGCACGTGTGTTTGCTCCACTCCCATTTAGTTGGAGCGGTGAGTCACCATCACCTGCAAAACTAGACATGTAGATCTGCCTTGGGTGCCAGCAAGGCAAGGTACCAGTTGGACGGGATTTAAAATGAGCAGGGTAAAAATGTTTCATTTACAGATTTAATTAAACATGAAAGCTGCCAGGATGGAAAATACGTCCCCTAGCCACCACACACAACTTTTTAAGATAGCTCCAGACTTTCGTCCCAAAGAAGCTATGTATGTTGGATAACTAAGTTTTGATAATTGGTACGAAACATTGATTTGTTCCAAATCAGAAAATCTGTTTAATGAGGACTGACACAAACAAAACTCCCAAGCTTTGCTTACCCACACCTCTGAAAGAGACATCGTGAATGTCATTCACACAAAGCCCGTCTCTCGTGCCCACTTGTCTTTGGCTTCCCAGATGTACAGTAGAGGAAAGCTCATAAAAGCACAGGTTCTGAGACTTCCAAGAACCTGATGGTTATGAACAACTGTACCCTGGCCTTCTGTTGCCTCCCAAGATAACCCTTCTTTCCAGCCCAGTTCCCAGAGCTCCTTCAGCCCAGAAACCTGACTCTATTTTCATAATGCTCCAGGCATGCATAACAAACAGCAGTTCTTTCTGCCCCTATATTTTAGAGAAGATCCCATCATCCAGCTGAAAAGTTAGAGTTTCACCTCTTTGTCTTGGTGAAGTAGAGCAGCTGGAGAGAAAATAACAGGGTAAACTCATACATCACCTTTCTGGAAATCAGGGAAACAGTGAATAATTGACATGAGTTCAAACTTTTAGAACTATCTGTTTGTGAAGGATATATCAGCCTGTACACTGAGTTTGCACTGAGTCTTTCAGGGCAGGGATGGATTGGCTTATAAATTACTTCAAGATCCCTTCAGTGTCTGCATTCTCGACTCTAATTGTTCCAAGTCCTAAAGTCCAGTTTTCTCAATTTTAATGAAAGGTAAACAAACACAACTCCAGGACACAGTGGCAAAGAGCAGACCTGCTCTCTGAGACTGGGAAGCTGATGAGCTGAGCTGACTGCTTTACAGCATGAGGATGGAAATTGAGGGTTTGCCACTGCTGTAGTCTGGGTTTGCAAGGAGAACAAGACAATACAGGACACATGATTTATAGTACTATTTATAACCGTCACCCAGGGAGTCAAATACAAAGAAGATGCAGGAAATTTGTCCATATACTTAGACCTAGAGAATCCAGCTGAGGGTCTGGATCCCAGGGCAATAACCTGCATGAGTTCATCTGAAAACCTACAGCCCATGACAATGACTCATGCAAGTCTGTTTCACAGATCTGGACTGGGAAGGACCCCAAGGTCAGTGGTGGAAGCTAGAAAGTCTATGCCAGTGGGGTAAAGAATCTGTGCCAGCAGGCTGAGAGTTCTGCATTGGAACCAAGAAGTGACCCTCAAAATAAGGACCAGAGCTCCCCTGAAAAATACCACAGCCATCCTTAGTGACAATGAGGTCCAGAGCTCTCCCTATGATGAGAACAGCTGAGTTCATATCAGGAAGCCAGCATGACAAACTTCTCCTGCAGACTTAACAGCACACATCTTCCTGTCCAGATTCAGGAAGCGAAATTCAGGAAGTGATGCTCAGAGTAAGGACCAGAGTTCCCCCAAAGTGAACCATAGCCATTCTCAGCGACAAGATCCCAACCTCCTCCAATGATAACAGCCAAGTTCATATCAAGGAGCCAGCATGACAAGCCCCTCCAGGAGAACCAATGGCCCCAAACCACAACAACACTCAGGAGAATCCACAATGCTACTCTTCATCTCCAGGTCTTCTTTTTATGCTGGCAACAGTCCTCAGGTGCACCCTACCATGCTGACTTAGTTCGGCTAGTGTTTAAGTTGACCACCAGTTTTTAATCCACAACCGACACCAAGCAAAGAGGGAGTGCATTTTATTGTGTAGGAACCAACAAGTATCTTTTCTAATAAAAAAGACATTTTTATTATGAATGGGAGTTTTCAACTTCTCTTAAAGGGACCATTCAGGCATGTGTTGTTCAACAGATTGTATTATCTAGATGAGATTGTTGTCTAGTAAAACAGAACTACTCTTAATTCGATGTTCCACACTGTTAGTACTCAACTAATTATGAGCAGCAATATTCTACCTGTGATAAGAAGTGAAGTGCAGCCCTTGCCCTGGTATCTGCAGTCCGTGGTCACTGTCTTGAACCTGGTCTTCACGACCTGAGGCATCTTATTCTGAAATGTCGTTGGTATTTGAGTCTGTTCATTTTCATAAGCCGCCCACAAAAAGACTCCTATTCACTTCCAATGTTCCTGTTGAATTTCTCTGGTATCTTGGAGCCTGGGCACCAATGTCCACCTTTACTTTCAACCAAGATTTTTAGAATTTTTCAAATTTGTTTCTACAGAGAAGACAATGGCACCCAGAAGGGCACTGTGACTTTGTCCTTCTGTTTGCTCAGCACACCTCCTTTTATTGTAAAAGCATCCCCTTCGATCTGGGAAATACTATTTCTGCGGCTTCAATCCTTTTGGGTGCTTGAGGGGGTCTAACCCACCCAGCTGCTCACCTGGGGGAGGTGCGACCCAGCCCCCAACCCCCCACACCCCACCAGTGATGGTCTAAGGAATTCAAGGTCAGCACAGGCCAAGGAATGTGCCACTGGGAGCTGATGCCCAAGGCTCCCCTCAGACTCTGGGGATACAATTGGGAGGAAGTAGGCCTGGGGGCTGCCTTCTCACCTGCCTCTGGCTATGGGAGGAAGGAGGGAAAAAGAAATGGAATCCACATGCACAAGCAGGCAAAACAGAAGAAGGAAGATGCTGAGTCTCATTTCTGACCCTGTTCATTCAGCCCTTCTTTCAAACGTCCGAGCTACCCCAAGATTCTCCCGATGGATCATCTCCTTTCATTCTTTGCTTTCAGTAGTTCAGGGTGGATTTCTGTCACTTCCTGGTTAATTCTGGCTCTAATTGCACTAACAGGTCCCTTGCACAGTGGCCTGTATAGAGTACATGCCTAATGTATGTAGATGAACTAAAGAGCTACTATTTTTTTTTTAATTTTTTATCAGTACCAGGGATCGAACTCACGACCACATGCTTGCAAGGCAGGTGCTTATATCGCTGAGCTAAATCCCCAGCCCCTGTTTTTATTTTCTAACAAATGAACTTTAGAAAGCCTTTCAGGGAATTCTAAATTGGATGACCATCTTCATTTCATTGTTATTAATAGAAATACGATCTCAGGTCTACTTACACTTTAAGTGAAGAGGTTAAAGATTTAGAGTTGTGCTGGCCAGTGGAAATATGACTTGAGTCACATACACAATTTTAAATCTTCTAATGACTATGGTTTTTCGGGGTTTTTTTGGTACCAGGGATCGAACTCATGACCCCATGCTTGCCAGGCAGGTGCTTAAGCCACTGAGCTAAATCCCCAGCCCAATAGCTATGTTTTTAAGGGTAAAAAGAAACCATTGAAATAAATTTTCTTTACCTAATATATAAGCATTGTCATTTATATTGTTATTGATATAAATACCATTAATGGAATATTTCTATACTTCCCTAAAAAACAAAAAACAAACAAACAGAGAAAAAACACTGGTTGAATATCCATAATCCAAAAAATCCAAAATCGGAAACACACCAAACTCCAAAATATTTCAGGCATCATTTAAACTCATGTGGGATTTTGGATGTTTTGCATAGCAATGTGTAGCCATTAACATCTATGCAAATACCACAAAATCTGAAAAACTCCAAAATCTGTAATACTTTAGTCTGAAGTATTTTGGATCAGTGGCACTTATCTAGTATTAAGTCTTCAGAATCCAGGCGGTATTAGTACTTATGATCTACCTGAACTTGGACTATCTACAATTTAAGGCTCAATAGCCACACATGGCCAGTGACTACCTTCCTGCATGGCACGGGATCTTGGTTCCATCACTGACTACGTCTGTGCCTTTGGGGTCCTGTTTTATCAGTGTGGGCTTTGGGTTGCTCACGTGCAGAATGGAGTAACAATCATTCCTCCATCGGAGGGGGATAAGAAGGTGAAGATGAGCAGGTTAGCCAGAGAGGCTGTCTGTGATAGTCTACATTCAGGCAAAGTAATGAGCAGCTCACTGGCGTGAAACAGAAAGATATCACAAAGGACTAAGAAGACAATTAACAAGTTATCGAGAGAATAAGTAATAATTATGCAAAGGATAGGGAGAAGGGAGCTATGTAGGGCCTCTCACAGGAACCCATGAGCTAATTACCCTGTAGGTTAGCAGTGAAATGCAGCTGGATGAATCACCATCAAGGGTAGATCGAGGCACAATATTCCAGGAACCCCATAACTCTCTTCCAGAAGGAAAACATGAAATAAGTACCATAGTGGACAGTCCTTGATTACAGTCCACATGCCAGCAACTGAGGCCAAGTCATTTTCTAAGTCTCATTTTGATGAAGTGTTGGCAACAGCTGTTTAGTGTCCTGCATACTTTTCTCTGGCAGCAGCCCATCTGCCCACCCCCTCCAGAGAGAATTAAAGGGAGAAAATAAGCTTTATTGACAGAAGAAGACGTAGGCCTTGTTGACATTAAAAAAAAAAAATCAGAGCTACACAATTTCAGGCAACTCTGATTTTAAAATAGGCCAGTACAGGTGCCAGAGGGTAACCCCAGCCCAACTTCCCCAGGATCGTGGGGGGCAGACGGGAGCTTGTGAGGTCCTGCAGAGACGTAGTCTGGGTGGTGCCCATCTTGCTGTTGCTACTGCCAAGTGCCAAATTTGTCCTGACTGAGGGCTGGGCACGCTGCTGGCTGTCTTGTTATTCCTTCTGCTTGTTTCTCTTTGAAAGCAAATTGCCTCCCCGGGCTATTTATGACATGTCTTAGACAGCTGGCCTGGCAGCCTGGAGGGTGATCTGGGGTTTGCCATGCAGTTAAGAAAACCCCAGAAGGTAAGCTGCTTTATTACAGTAGCTAGGAGTTCAGAAAAGAGTTCGTGCCAAACTTGATTCTTATACAAGTCAGCTCCTTTCATCCTTCTCAAAACAAAACTGAGAGAAACTGAGGCTCAGAAGAGTGAACTCATTTCCTCAAATCCACATGGCAATTACGTGATAGATCCTTGGTCCTTCATGTTTCCCTATGCAAAGCTGTATGGGAACAATTAGGACTGGAGAAAGTATCACATGACCATCCACAAAGTCTTTTATAGGGAACAAATTCAAGCAAGGGAAGAACTTGGTTATATATCTATGGAGTCTGGGTATTGATTTTCCACATTGTTCCTCGGTCAGCTCCAAAAACGACAGATGAGGCTGCAGAAATATGCATGCCAGGAGCGTGGGGAGTGCGTTCCTGGGAACACAGTCCAGAGGAAGGGAGTGAGGCATCTGGGCTCTCGCTATAATGCCAGATGCTGAATCTATTAATGGATGCTTTCAGGAGAGTTTGTAAAAATGCAGGACCGTACGACTGAGACAAGGACTTGAACAAGAAATACAACACAAAACCCGATCGCATTATGCATTCTCAGAAGGTCGCTTATCCACCTGTAGCAGTCATTGGGGTTTACATTTGGTAGCATCCCTCCCTTAGTGGCATGAAGCAACGTGTGTTTCTTATCTCAGGTTCTACAGGTGAGGGAGCCACACAAAGCTTACCTGGGTCCTCTACAGAGGAGGCGCTGACTGGAGTCACAGATCCTGCAAGCCGGGAGCTAGGTCTGTCTATAGCTCCCCAGTGGACTCCTGGCTGGATCCTGAACCTTGGGAGCTGTCAACCTGAGCTCTTCGGTCATCACTGGCTGGTCCCCAGAGGCTACCTTTCTTCCTGACCATGTGGACCTGGTCACAGGAGCTTCCCTGGAGTGAACAGAGTGGGAACAGGAGAGGAGGTACAGCACAGGCACGGAAGGGACACTGCCATGCACCATGTGCTAGAAGGAAGTACCCAGTCCAGCCTACAGGAGTGGGAGGGCTAAGCCAGGAGGCAGGCTCTGTTGACTGACACCTTAGAAGCTGCCCATCACAAAACCACGTGGGACCTCTTTACTAAGCACTGACCCTAATGCGTCCAGGGCCCTGACGAGGGTCAGCGGTCAGCCGTATTTACCCTCCTATTTACATTTCCCTGTTCACCTGCCCTTTTTACTGCTCTTCAGGTTGCCCTTAGAGGACCGAGCCATTGTCCTGCCAGTAGACACAAAAAATCTTAGGTGTCCCTCTCTACACATTTTCCAGCAATTTAACCACTTGCTAACTTAGTAAGGCCCCACCTCCAAACACACAAAATAAAAAAGGGTGAGTAGTGCAAAGGCCCTGAGTTTAATCTCCAGTACTGAAAACAGGGGGAGGCCTGGGACTTGTTGGGTGTAGCATTTGCTTGCCGATACCTGTCTCCTAGTTTTGACTCTGTGGGGTCCGCCCTCCTTCAGACCGCAAAGGGGTGACGTCATCTCTCCAGCACCCTGTGCTTCTAGAGCTGCAGCCTGTGCGCAGGAGCATTTGTGTCAAGGCTTTTTCTGTGCTGGCTCTTCCTGATGGCATGTGGTTTGGAATGAAAGACTTAAAAAAGATCTCTGCACATGGGTCACTCAGTCTTGCCAGTGACCTTAGCCAGCACTGATTAAATGTGTACCCTTCCAGGCCACGCCCCCAGAACCCTTAAACGACGAGGCCCCTCCTCCCAACTGCTGAACCCCTTAGTGAGGAACTGACAAGCATCATGCCCTCCATTCTCCAAACTCCTTGCAAAAGCCTCACTTCCGTGTGTGTGAGAGCTTGGGTACGTTCTAGATAATCTCTGAATCAGAGCGCAGATGAGGTCAGGGAGGCTCAAGGAGGCACACGTACTCATTCACAATCAGCTAAAGGACAAACTGAACCGGGACAAGATAAGGATAGTGACTGCCAGTTTCCTAAGCATTTACTATGTGCCAAGATTTTTTTCTAGCACCCATGTGAGCGCTCTTACTTAGTCCTTCTAGAAACCCAGTAATACTGGATGCTATCAGTATCCTTGAAATAGAGATGCAAAACATGACATTCAGGGAATTTAGGAAGATTGACTCTGATCACATAATGAGAAAGAGGCAGCCCTGGGCTTTATTTTTAGTGTGTATTTTGCTACAATAATATTTCACCGGAGAATTTAATTTCCAAGTATGAGATATTTCCGGGAACGCGTTAGGACTATAAGCCAACAGCAGCGGTCAAGGTAAGATTTTCACTCCCGAAAAAAAGCAGCCGGTATAAAAATGACAAATCTTACACTACATTTTGGGTCTATTTGATGGAGAAATCAAGATGAACTTAAAGCCAATCGTGTACATGCTGTTCACTTTGCTGCTATTCAAGCACAGGGAAAATAATGGCAATACACGAGCTTCTGAAAGTTTTTATTTACGTTTGTCCTGAAAATAATGATGGAAATGAAACTCAGGATTCTGTTTCCCCAGCCTGGTTTTCATCGTGCCATGGGAGAGGCGGTTTGGCTGTAAGTGTTTATTCTGGGGTGGGTGTGTGCCCACCTGCTCCCCAGGCTCCCCACATCCCAGCTGCACATCTCCTGTCTCCCGCCCTCAGTCAGCACCGGGACTCCAGCCTGGGCTCAGCTGGTTCCCAGGCTGCCGTTGTGCAAAACGCCTCTCTCTGTGCTCTTCAGTTCACTGCCTGGGCCGCTGAGCTGAACACAAAGCGTGAAGAGACTTTGAACCTCAAATGCCAGAATGTCTAAAAGCTGCTGGCCCGTGGCTTTCTGGACTGAGACATTAACTGTAGCAGGCTCCTCAGAGTTCCAGTGGGGGCACATAGCAGGGAGGCTTCCCAAGTCTTCTTCCAGTGGTTTCGAAAGAAGGCTGATCATCAGCATCAGACAGAAGTTTCTACAAGACACACGCTGAGTGGAGCTATCACAGAGCCTCGGTTCAGTCTCTAGGCCTGGGCTCAGGACTCTGTTTCAAGAAGCTCCTTGAGGAATCTGACAGTCAGCCAATTGGGAAATGCCCGCCCTTCTGCTAGTCCCTGCTCCCAAGCAGGACCCTACCTCACGGCCCAAGCTTGCCACCTCTGCCGTCATCGATTCTGAAAACGATGCCCCATTGCCAGCTGCTGACTGACGAGAAGCAGGTTTTGCCTGAACGATGGCAAGAAGATTTTCCATTTTGTTGACGAGGTCTCATTTACCTAGCATGTCACGTGTCTAATCCTGCTGCCTGTTTCATTTGATTAAACCAAAACATCTTCTTTTCTGGACACTACTACACATTTACATTTCCAGTATTAAATATAAGATGGTGATATCTGTAGCCACCTACATTGTGCTTTATATTTGCTATCTCTAATCTAAGCAGCTTTGCATGGCACATTGGAAACTGAATCTCAGAGAGGCTCATTAACTTCCCCCAAAATGTATACCTAGAAAACGGAGGTACAAGATCTAACGCCAGGCCCCAAGTTCCTTCCATTCACTGCATGCAGAATCATAGCCTGTAAGTTACTTAACCTATTAATGCTTTTATTTCTCCACCTGTGCAAAGAACAAGCAACTCCCAAGGTTGTTGTTTAGATTAAATGACGTAATTTGTGTGAATCAATTAGCACAGTAATAATAGACATTTTAATACTTGTCTTATATACCAGGGTTTCCCCAGTATGTCTTGGAAAATGTTTGATCCCACTAAACAAAAGGTTGAAAATTACTGTCAGTGTGGATTTCAAGCTTCATGGGCTCCTCTGCAATCCCCAGAGTTTATTAGCATGCAGAGATTACCAATAAAGAATCTCCCAGCTGGAAGGTAGTAGAATGTTTAAAGCCACCTGAATTTTACTAATATTTTCATCCCCCTGGAAGGACAAGAGCCTTTTCTGGGAGATTTGGAACAGAATTGCTCCAATAATCCTGGCCTCTGCTTGTGCTTGGAAAAGGCTCGACCCCAACGAAGAATTTACTGTGGGCTTGCTTTGATACTGGTTGTTAATCCCGTGGCCCGGTTTGACACAGTGTCTTAGCAACACCCTGTCCTTTCCCCCTCTTCATTCTTGTGCTTCTGACAACACTTCCTCTCTTTTGCTCTCTCTGGGCCTCGGCTTTCAAGGCCCCTAAATCTCCCGTATGCAGAGGAGCAGGCCCTGATGCCCCGCGTACATGTTTATGTTAATAGTGCTAAGGAGAAGAACAGGCTGTTCTGGGGCTGCTTCCCAACTGTCACATGAATCAATCAGGACAGAAAGAAGTTACTATTTCCACAGATACTGCCTCTGCAGAGCAGCAGGTTTTGGTGAGGCGCAGAGCTGAGCCCCTGCCCCAGGCCCAGCCTTCCAGGCTGACTCCCTCCTCCTCCACTGCCCAGTGAGGTTTCGCAACACAAGGACATGAGAGTTTCAGGGACACAGAGGATCCCCAAGTCAGAAAGGTCCTTGAGATCATCCAGTACACAGTCAAAGGCAAGCGCTGTGTGAAGACCCATGCCTGGGGCCTTTCCCCAGTGGCTCTGCAGTGGTAGTTTGGAAGGCAGGCTCTGAATGTTGTTTATAGCCTTCCCTGGGTGCCTCAGGTGCAGCCAGGGCTGGGAAGCATGGTGAAGTCACATGGCCTCACAGCCTGAGGCATGGAGGACCCAGACTTCCCTTAGATGCCACCAGGAATGAGAGACAGGACAAAGCCTTCCCTCTCAGTCTCCATGTCACCAGGTAGTCACTGCGTTCTGGAGCTTCCACTAGAACTGTGTGTCCAGATCACTTTGAAAATATATGCTTTGTCTGTCCCACCAGGATGCACTGATCCAGAATCTCTTGATGAACTTACCGTAGACAAAGAACATTAATTAGTCTGGTGAAAAGAATTTGGTCCAGATTTGCTGGACCCACCAGGTCTAGGGTTAGAAAAAGTGAGGTCCAGCAACTCTGGGATTCATTGGATACAAACTGGATTTGACTTGACTCCAAAGTTTCATATGTGCAAGCTTGGTGCCCAGTTGAAAGGGAAAACACTGGAGAGGTGAGATTTTCTGAGAGGCAATGAAATTAGGGGCCGTATCCTTGAAGGTCTTGATTCCTATTTATGGAGAAGGTTTGGTCTCATCGGATTGGGTTTGATACCAGCAGAGCAGGTTGTCCCGAAGCAAGTCCTAAGTTTCCCAAGCTCACTGATTTTTCCTCTCTTGCCCTGTGACCTCTCCTGCATGCATCATTTCCCCGTGTTACCTGTGCTCTGCTGTGTGGTGTCCTCTGCTCTGTGTGGTGTGCAGTCCTCATCAGGTGCACTTGCACATTCTTGAACGTCCTTATTACCTCCAGAACTACAACCTAAATAGCCCCCTTTCTGTATAAAGCACCCTGCCTCAGATATTTTGTCATAGTAATGCAAAACCAACTCAGAAGCTATAGTTCTTTGAAAAACTTAGGCAATCTCTCCGTTTCTGCTTCTTCACTCGCAGAAGACACAGCTAATCCTTGCTCATCTATCAGTTCTCTGATCCTGATGGCATTTTTTCCATGGATGTTCTGGCTGAGTTCCCATCTCAGGGTAGTTACTAACCTGCCCGGGATGCATCCTGGGACTCCTGTCTCTGTTTCATGACACTGATCAAGTAGCAAGAGACTTAGTACATGTTTTAGAATGAGCTACCATCAAATGGTGATTAATAGATAAGCACTGGGTTCTTTACACTCTGTCTGCACCAGGGTTAGGCTCAAATGAGGTGGGAGGCTGGGCTGCCCTGTCCACCCACTGCTACACAGTCTAGTGTGGTGCTGCCCCTTTGTCAATGCTCAATGACCAAACTAATGGCTGAACGAGTGAAGGAGATTTATAAAGTAGACAGCACTTAGACACCAAAATGCTAATTATAATTCTGTTCACAAGGCCACGTCTCTTCCCCAAAGATACAAAGACTACAGAACTAAGACTCCAACTGGCTCTGTAGGCCTTGGATTTTAATCCAACACATTAATCTGCCTGAAAATTTTCATGCGAGGGCAGGAATCTAGGAAAAGTGACAGGCTGCCTTTCCCAGGACAGTGAGCTGTACCTCTAGCAAGACTGTTGTCTTTACACAAAACCAATTAGGTGTTTGCTGATTCCATTCACACGCACATTCACACATTAGCCACACTTGCACACACACTCACTCACACTCACTCACAGGTGATGGTGGCTGTGTCCATGGAATTTATGCAGCTCTTGAGCACACACGCTCCCTAAGGACAGTGGCTGTGGTTTGGCTTCCATCACAGACAGGCCCATCAGAGCTTTGCCGCTGGTGGATGACAGGTCTGTGGGCTGCAAGGCCACCCTGATTCCAGCACCAAATTGTACGCTCAGTAGGGCCAGAACATGGAATGATTTTGGGTTTTCCCGCTGCCAACCCACTGCCTATTATCCTGGAGAAGCAGGTTCCTCGAGTACTGTGAGGAGGAGGTGAAACTCATAGCACCGACACTGAGGGAAAGGGACTGAGGACTCTGAGGACTGTCCCTGGCCAGGATCAGGAGCTGCATGCCAGCCTTTTTTTTGAGACAAGGTCCCACTAATTTGCTATATTGCCCACACTGGGCTCAAACATGAGTTTGCAACCCTCTTGCTTCAGCCTACTAGAGTGCCAGGATTATAATCATGGGCCAATATGCTCAGCTAAGCCCTGATCTTTTGACTACTGTGATGCTGCCTTTTGTTTCTGGCCTGATGAGGAGTAAGTGTGATCCTGAGCTAGAGACTGCAAAGCACAGCCTCAAATCACCCTGATTCCAGGAAGTTCCTTGCAGTACTCCCTGAGAACCAGCACAGTGAACCCTCATGCCTGGGAACAGGGCTGATTCGCTTACCTCGCTCCGTGTTGTATGTACATTGTCATCTGCTACATGGCTTTGTTGCCTTTTTCTTTAACAAAGCAGACACATGTGGAGAAGCAATCCCTAAGGACAACACTAGCTGCAAAACTGAGACAAAGGCCTGGTTTGTGGGAGCACATTGCCCTTGGCTTCCTGGGAGGAGCAGTGAGCAGTGGCATCTCAGCCCTGAAGGTCAAGGGCTGGAGGCAGAGTGTCTTTCCAGGGTGTGCCTGAATAATTGGTGTCCATGAACTTGATGGAGAACTGTTCTTGCCTCGGCTTCTCGTTTGTGCCTCTCCCTACTGGTCTGCCCCATGCCTGACCTCATTGCTTCATGCTGCGATTTCTCTTTCCTATGGGAAAGTAGCAGCCACAGGTTTACTGTGGGACTCTCCACTCACAGGAGGGCAGTGGTAAACTCATGTCAGATGACATCCAAGAGTTGAGTGTCTTGAGTCATTGTCTTCCCCAGTAACAAATTTACCTAAGAGGCGGTGCGTGGGTGTGAGATGCTGGTGCAGAGAGCTTGGGACAGTTGGGTGCACCCTAGAAATCCACTTTGGAGATAATGGGGACATGATGGGGAGACTGGAGGAGATAAAAGGGGAAATGCTGGAGTCCCTTATTTCTAGAAATCTACAGGTTTCACAGCTTGCTGTCACTCTTCCTTTCAAGCCAAGCCCAAGGTCATAGATTCTTTCTTTGCTTCCACTGTCTGTACATGCATTGACTATTTCTATACAACACTGACAGATAGTGTTTATTAAGACACCTATATATTTTGAAAGCATTTCATGAGCATAATTTGTTTCCTCTCATGAAAGTGTTTGAACGACCTAGTTCTTGGGGTGCAACCATTTCAACCCTTACTTGACCATTTGAGCAAAGTGAGGCAACAGAAATGTGGTGACACATCCGAGGCCAGGGCTGGGGGATGATGAGTATGTGATTCATGCTCAGGTGTCTGGAGTCACTGTCCCATGTTTCTCCCCAGCCAATGAAGGATGTCCGGTACCAGATTCATTTGGAGTCCACTCCGGTTACAGTTGACTTTTCTGTTGCTCTCTTGCTCCTGCAACTCTGTTCACCCAGGGCCTGCACTGTTCTCTCTCTTTCTTTTTGTCTCAGCTTGGATTTTAGTTTACTCTAGGGGGAAATGTGCAGAAAGCCTCCTGATGAGGTGTTCTTACTTAGGATGCAATCCTGTGGCAGGAACCCCAAGGGAGATATTAGAGACCTCAGTAAATTATCCAGGTACCCTGAGCTCTCTGCATGGCCTGGTTCCTCCTGGCAGGTAAACCCCTAATTAGGAGCAGCATCCCATGACAGCAGTGAGGACTCACACAGAGGACAGGTGACCTCAGTTATTCGGAGCCAAGGCTACAGCCCCAGCCCTTCTGCTCCTTCCAGGGGAGTGCTCTGCGTTCGTCACCCTGTGCTGTTTACTGGTGGCCCGAGGTCTGTCTCTCATCAGAAGGAGCTCTACAAGATGGGAACAGTGTGTGTGTACTACTGGCTGTGACCCTCTCAGTCCACAGCATACCTCTCAGCCAGGTACTGGCTGAGGCCTCACAGTAGACTGGGAACGACCACATGAGGAATAAGTGAAACCTGGATGAAGCCAGACTCCAGTGCCATGCTTGGCAGGATCACTTGCACTGTGGAAAATGATTCAAACCAAGGCCACAGATTTCCTTAGTAGAATTTTCACACAGGTGGGGTAGTAAGTGGCATTTAGAAAAAAGCTCATGCCATGGAGCCCTGGCATTGGATTAGCATGGTCACTGAAACCAATTGCGGTCTGATCGCAAACAACAGGAACATCTGGGAAGTCGAGGGAAGAGTCTTCCGGAGTGACTTCGCTCCATCCTAGGTGTAGGGCAGATGTTATATAGAAAGTCAGAATCACCCCCTAAGAAGATGAGGTTCTTAAGGAACAATAAAATTCAGAACCAACTACTAGTCAAGGTCAGGAGGCCAAGGTC
This sequence comes from Hydrochoerus hydrochaeris, assembly GCA_004027455.1. Classification (NCBI taxonomy): domain Eukaryota; kingdom Metazoa; phylum Chordata; class Mammalia; order Rodentia; family Hydrochaeridae; genus Hydrochoerus; species Hydrochoerus hydrochaeris. Next base: position 664,678 of record PVLA01000205.1, read on the forward strand.
TGAACAAATTGTGTCAGTTGATGCTTTGGGTAAAAATTCGGGTAGAGTTAGTGATCTGGTTGTTTTGTTTGTCCAGCGCCCTTCATTCGCACGTCCTAGACTCCAATCCTGCAAGGACCTGGGCATGAAACCAACATCAAAGCCATAGTGGCTTCTTGTGCCCAAACTGAGGATCCATCTATGGATGAGCTGAGAGGGAGGTAAAGACCAATCTCCCACAACCTAAGCCCCGAGACACATCTTGGTCAAGGATCGATCGAAGCTGACCTTAGTAATAACCATAACAATCTTTCTTCAATATTCAGTGTTTCAAGCTCTGTGCTTTTATAGCCCTTTTGTTATTGATCAACAGGTTATGTCAATGATTCTGTAAAGCAGACTTTATTATTTGCTTGACTTGACAGAAAATAAGATATGGGAAGAGAGCTTCTGAAATATCTGTAAGGATGCAAGGAGGCTGGAGGACTGGAAGCTGGACAGCTTTCTCCTCAGCCTTCACTTCACTGTCTCAGGGTGGTGAATCCTGATGTAGACGAGAGGCTCGTTGCCTGTCTGCCTGGTATTTCATTCCTCACTGAGTGAGTCTCAGCTCTCAGGCTCTGTACAGTTTGGCTGTGGTGTGCAATTTGGTTCTTCTGTTCCAGTTGATAAGAGTAAGCCTAGGATAGTTGGGTGGGAAATTTTATCTCCCAAATGTTTTGCTACATGCTAATAGTCTAGACTGAGGAAGATTCCCTCTTGTCTGTACCCTGGATTTTGAAGCGACATTCACTTCACTTCTGTATACTCCTAGCATTTGGGTAGAGACCAAGCCGAGGATTCCTACAGCTGTGAGGATTTGGATAAAGAACAACATGGCCATAGGAAGATGTCCAGATGGCTCTGGCAGGCCTTGCTCCTGCCTATGCTCTTGATTTCTGCGGCAGCCTTGAATCAAACTCAAACCTCACCAACACGCATCTGAAAGGACGCCCAGCACCAGTAGTTGGAAGGAAAGGAAAACTGAAGAAGATTTTCCACATATCATCCTGGGGGAAATGTCTCAGTTTTATAATACCAATCATAGCAAAGATGAAGGAAAGCAGGTACTTTTATAGACTGCTGACAAAAGTGGGAATTAGAATGGCCACTTTGGGAGATAGCATGGATGTATAACAATGCAATTGCCTTGCAAGTCAGGGGTGAGACACAGATACACACTCGTAAGAATGTTTGTGGCTGCTCTTTCTCAGATTCTAAAATACTGCAGATAGCAGAAATGTAATAAATTGTAAAAATGTAAATCTCTAATACCCTCATTTTACCATTAATAAAATGATAGGCAAAATGATAAATATACTATTGATTTCAAAAATCCACATGGCGTGGTATCATTTGATTAAATGCATACTGGTAAATAGAAAAACAACCTGGAAAGGTATATCTCAGACTAAGAAATGATGTCACCTCTGAGAAACTCTGGGGGTAGGGAGATGGTTGATAGTATCATCCATCATTTATTCATTCATCAAATATTTAAATTTTTAAGAAGACAAGGAAAAACCCCACGTGATGTTTAGTACCTTCTATTCCAGCTCCTGAAGCTGCTTTGGGAAAAAGGAAATATACAAATATCCTTGGGATCATGACTGCTATATTCTAGTATTATTGCTATTAGTAAGTTTATTTTTGAGACAAGAATGTCACAAACATATTTAGAAGAAAGTAAAAGTGAGAGGAAGCAAAAGTTGTCACCTTTTTATATTAACAAAATGTCAGGTATCCATTCATTTGGATTTGAAAGTGCTTTTACATAGCTCTAACCATAGATGTAGTGGTGGTGACAGCTGTGTAAATACTATAACTGCTCGGATGCTCCTGTTTAGATGGGTGGCAAAGGCAGGCGCAGTAAAAAGCTTATACGTGTATTCATCGAAAGGTGTGCAGGACCACTCAGCAGCTCTATTCATTAAGATACACTTACAGGAAGCTACCTAAATGTCAACTGGTGATTGAAACATAATGTATGCAGTTCACACTGAAGAATTCCACACAGTGGTGAAAGTCAGTGCATTACAACTGTCCATGGCCATCTGAAGGATCCCCATTAGCAGTGATGAAGGAAGGGTGTTTAGCATGAGTGTAACCACTATACAGTCCATTTTTATGATGTTCGATGATGGTTCAAACTCACACAAGGTGCTGAAAGGTGGGTTAGCAGTTACCCTGGAGGCAGAGTGACAGCCCAGGGGCACTTTGGAGGATTTTGCGGTGCTGGGGTTGACCTATTCCTTGAGCTAGGTGCTGATCGCATTAATATACTTAGTGTGTGAAACTCTTGAGTTTTCTAATTATTATTTGTGATTTTTGTGAATATATTTTGTCTTTGTCAAAAGTTTACACAACAAAGAAAATAAGAGCAGGAAAACCTGAAATCTAATGTATATGTTTTGAGGTTTTTTCTGCCTCCTTGGGCCACAGTTTAACCACCTATAAAGTGCGAAGGGAATTAGTAACGGATGGCAAAGACTCTCCCAGCTCTGTGCTTTAGAGAACAAACTTTTCCGTCCCAACAACCTACTCTGAAGTCGTGGAGAAAAAACGGAATAAGCCTTGAAATGTTTGCTATTAGAATTTGTAGAAGGCTTCTAATGTCACAAGTAACCCATTTTCAAGGCATTTGTTATAAATTAAAGAGCCAATCAATAAACAAGGGAAGTTCTGTCTTCCGGGGAAAATGCACGTAGCTAACACTTTCCCAGAGTGCTAGTGGGCTCAGTGGGAATCAGTCCCAGACTGCTTTTGCCAGGCATCCCTTGTGTCAGGGTGACACAAACACTGTGACAGGGGAGGCAGGAGTTTAGGGGGCCAGCTGGTTCCTGGTAGGAAGGAGGCAGCTACTATGCTCACACCCAACTTCTGTTTGAATAGGTCCTTCCTCTCGGAGGGGAATTGGTTCGTAATTTTCCTTTTACGCGACTGGAAGTCCTTGAATGGCAATATCACAGCTTGTACCCATTCAGAACAGGAAAGTGTGACATCACATTGGCACGAGAGGAGGAAAAGTTACAGTCCAGTGTGTCAGCTTCTATATCAGAACCGGGAAAATCATTTCTATACTGCAGCCCATGATATAATTATCATATTTGAGGTTGGCCCGCTGCCAAGGAAGATTTCCAAGTCAGACGTGAGCCATGTTGATATTTGCAAGGCAGGGACCTGGAGGAAAGCAACGCTTTAGGGCCATGAACAATTATAATATATTAATTTTAGAAAGTTACTGGAGAGTGAGGTGGCCTCCAGTGAGGGAAGGTGTTGCAGGGGTGCCACCCTGACTGCTCTGGAAAGTGGGGTCTGCTCAGAAGGGTTCAGACCCACAGGAGGGCTCAAGTTAGCCACAGGCATTGTTTGGAGTGTTACAAAAGCCCGGGATACCTCCCGACAGGGCACTTAGAGAGGATGTGTTGTAGGTGATGTCGCTTATCCCCACTGTGAGCCCATAGCAGTCTGTGGATTGTGGAACTTTTAGAGCTGTTTTCTCTCTCCCTGACGCACACTTCTAGGGGGAATAAGGAGATTAACACAATGTCCAAAGTAGGAGAAAGGATCAGGGGACAGATACTGCAAGGAGGGCGGAGACCTAAGGGAAGAGAATGGAGGACCAGGCCGAAAAGGATCTCAGAAATTAAGCTTTACTGATAAGGTTCCTTTGGGTGATGATAGTCTGGTGTTTTTGTAAGTCTAGGATCAAAAGCTAATCAGCAAGCAACCAGATTAATTGCACAGAATGAGACAGAAAGAGCTCTGCTCATTGTGTTTAGTGAATCCAGCTGCTAACCAACAAAATGTGCAGGACATGCTGTATTAAAGTTCTGGTTCGGGTCAACTTGGGGACACTGAGCAGGTAATGTGTCACTTCTTTCCACCCATTTCATACCCCAGAACTGCAGATGGAAAACAGATTTATGCAAAAATCTATTTTCCTTTTTTTGCCAAAGACTAAATATAAAAGCTTATATCCTTCAAATCACAATTAATGATTCTTGAAATCAGATTTAGAATTAGGGCAATCACAGCAAAATGCCAGGAGAGTAAGCTGTAAAACAATTTATTTGAAGTTACAGGAATAATTTCTTGCTGAGAGAAGCCAACCACTCTCTTACTGTTTTGGTGCTTTGGAAAAGAGACAGACTTTAAGTACAAAAGACTAAAATTCTGCCTGCGTTTCAGTTTCCAGTCGGAGACAGCTGTTGGGTGATATCACCCATCGTGAAAACAGCCATGTGTGGAGGGAATTAGCAGATGAAAAGCAAGAGCCCTGCCTACAGGGTGTGTAAACGTGCCTTTACTGTCTCTTTCCATTCTCCTCATGGATAGATGCACCTAAAAGCACAGTTACACATGTGGATGTTTATACGAAGTATAAAGGGCACACGAAAGGGTTCAAGACACGAAAAAGGGCAGGGGAAACTAAACATTTCATGATTCAGATCATGTTGCTGCCCGAACTCAGAGGGTCTCTAAGGAAATAGCTAGAAGGTTGTTTGGCTCTCAGCTCACTTCCAAGCAATAGTCTGCCACAGGGAAGAAAAGAAGTACCAAGAAAATGCCAATTTTTGTCACGCTAACATCTTTCTTAAGGCTGATCGTGGACTTGGGAAACGTGAAGTACTGTCAGTCGGGGAGTCTGTCCAGAGGGTTTACAATTAGGCTCTGCAGAAGGACTTGGGGGAAACCTTGAGACGAGGAATGCAGACACTCACTAATGAGAGAACAGTCTGACACCAGGAAATGAGATCCCTAAGCACAGGTTTAGAACTGAGTTCACTGCAAACAGAGACAAGATGACAAGCACTGGACAAAGTGGGGCACATGAAAGTGACCTGCTATCATCCAGAAGACCTGGCCAGGGCAAGCAGGAGATTGCTGGAACTGTCCTGATTCAAGCAAACAGCTCGCAAAGACTAGTATCCTCCGAGCCAGTGGGGTAAGGCTGCTTAGCGTTACCGCCACTGTGCCCTGTATCCTAGGAGCCCTCCTTTCTGGTTTATGACTTTCATAGATGCAGCTTCCTGCAAACTTAAGTAATGAATGTAAGCTGAGGCTCCTTTGGGGGTTGTAAAGACAATCTAAGAACAAGTCATTTCAGAGTAGCAAACTTCCCAGCCTTTGCAGCCCGAGATAGTTTCATTGTAGCCCGGCAGCCTTCACTGTCTCTCTCCTATCCAATAGTGTCACAATTTTACTTACCTCATTGAGAAAAATCATTGTTTAAAACACACATATAAACTGCAAAAGAGTCTTGACATCTTTTCTGGGATAATAGCCTCCTTCCTCAATTTCTAAATCTGTGATGAATTGCTGCAAAACACCCTGACAGTCCCAGGAGGGGGGAACAGGGGTAAAAATAACCAGCTGATTATCAATAGGAAGCAAATCAGCCACTTGAGAACCCAGAGGCTGCAACGACCAATGAGAAACCGAGAATCCTCATCAAGGGACCAGACTCTGATTAGTCCGAGTGTTGATGACCCCTTTCCGTGCCTTTCCCTGCCTGCTGCAGGACAGTTTACATCTGATTGGACATCATTTTGTGTTGGGGACAGTTCTCTCTGAAAGGGTGTTTGGAAGGCTTTGAAGTACTTAATTACAACCAGGAGGAAAGTATAGGCTGAGCGGTGACACGCAGGATGCCCTGTCTGAGCTGATGGAACGTTCATTTATAGAAGCAGCCCATGTCCAGTGAGTCTGCCCCTGGTTTTCATTCCCTCACCCCATAAGGCACCCTTCCAAAGCTTTCTGGACTCGAGGAAAATAGAAACAGGAGGAGCATTCTTGGCCAAGGAAGCCACACTCAAGGCAGACTCCAAAATTTCAACATGTGGATAGATTGGACTGTTTCTAACTAGCCACTAAAAATAGTGATGATTAGGGACTTCTTTGAAGGGAGGTCATTTTTTACCAGTCCTCATTTGAACTAACCCATTGAGGGAAGTAACATACATAATGAACCACGATATGGTAGGTGCTAAGTCATGTATCCCAAAGGAGATAAAACAGACCCATCCAACATTAGTGCCCAGCATGGATGCAGCCCTATAAGCCACAAGAATTAAGAAAAGAGGACGGGAGGTTCTAAGGTAGGGAATCAGGATAGGATTTAGCAGAAAGGGATGTACGATCCAGAGCTTGAAGGATGGATAAGTATAGTCATTTCAGGGTGTGAATGACTTAGACAAACAAAAATACTGATTTTTAAAAAACGAACCAGTGCAGAAGTAGTAGAACGTTTCTCTTTGAGTAAATGGTTTTGAGGACAAATCTGTGGAAAGATGAAATAGGACATAAGCTTTCCATGTGTCAGTCTTCAACACCAGGCAGGGAATAAGATTTGACCTAAAATGTACCAGAGGAATCTTAAGGGTTCTGAACAGAGTTAGAACCACTTGAGAGATCTGTTATCTTCATCTGACAAAAAGCGTCAGCCAAATAGTGTTCTCCGGACTTTACTAACAGGTGAAGGCAAGAGTTAGCTTGTCATTTTGAGTCTTCCTTGATCTCTGAAGCTATTGCTGTTGCTAGTGCTGAGGGAAATAAGAACGATTGGCCTGCTCCCAGAATGCAAAAGATTGAGCACACTGCTTGCTAAATGGATGGATGAAACTGAACTGCACAGAACTAGATCACATTTCCCGGGAGGGATGTGGAAATCTGAGGTTACCTCAGCCCTCATAACAGGTAGCCATGAAGAACTGGAGGAGGACCAGGTTAGCAGTGGTGTGGACATAAGCATGTGCCTTCCCCTTCCTGGGTCTGTCTGTATCCCCACCTGAGCAATCAAGAGTAAATTCTATGAATGCGCTTTAACTGTAGGAAGACTTTTGTGTGTATTTTGGGGAGGGGAGATCCCCTAACTCAGTTAATGCCAGGTTCTCAGAGGAGTTTATTCTCCGAGACAGGATTAAGCATCTCTGGATTGTGCTGCTTGTGAGCTAGAAGAGCCTGTCATTCTGAGATTCCAAGGGTGGTTCTCCTGCCCAGGTGAATAGCTGGAGTATCTGACACTATTGCTCTGTCAGTTGTGTTACCTTACAGGAGCTCTGCAGCTGTGTCTTGGGACTGCGACAAGGAAGGAAAAGTCTTGTTTCTGTCCACTGAGGCCCAGAATTCTCAGTAATGTAAGGTGCATTACTGATCGATCGGTGTGCTGGGGTGTTAACTGAGCTTAAAGAAGGAAAATCACTGAAAGTCACTTTCTCCCATCAAAATGTGACCTTGACAACATGTGACCTCTGCTTCCTTTCTTTAAGTGGGTGTTGCAGTCAGGGTTTGCTAGGGAAACAATTTAATATAGGGCACATAACTTATAGGATTATTTTATAATGTTTATCTAAAAAGCCAAATGCAGAGGAGTTCAGGAGATCTGTCACCTACTTCAGACCCAAAGAATCCCAGCTGAAGACCTAGGACCCATGGCAATGTCTTCCACAAGTCCAGCTGGAGGCCTAGAGACCACAGCAATGTGTCATGTAAGTCTGTATCAAGGATCTGCACTGGGAAGACCCAAGGTCAGTGGTAAAAGTTAGAAAGTCTGTGCCTGTGAGGTGAAGAATCTGTGCCAGGAGGCTGAGGGGTCTACACTGGAGCCAGGAAGCGATGCTCGAGGTAAGGACCAGAGTTCCCCCAAAGAGAACCACAGTTATCCTCAGCCACAGTGAGGGCCTGAGCTCCTCTGACAGTAACAGCTGAGTTCATATCAGGAAAGCCAGTGAGAGGCAGGCTTCCCCAGGAGAATCAACAGCACACAACCTTCCCCTCCAGCTCTGCTTTTAAGCTGCCGGCAGCAATCCTCAGGTGGGCCTTCCATACCCAGCACCATGCTGATTCAGCCCAGCTGGGTGTTACAAAATGACCTTTAGTTAATCCACCACAGTGGGCGTGTTCACAGTGGCCTCTGTCACATGGCTATTATAAAGAATAACTAGTTGATGACAGGAGAAACATGTGGGAAGATAATTCACTTCTGCTTCTAAGGCCATTCTTCACAACAAAATGCAGAACGCTTGTTGAATGGACACACTCAGTAGTCACTCTGATTTCGGGACTTAAATATGATGTCATGCAGGCCAGTTAGTTTGAGTCATTGAAGAAAATCCTATTGTTCTCTACAAGTTTTGTCCATAAGACTTCAGCAAAGAAAGCTAGCCCTGATAATTTATAATAAGACAAGATGTTTATTAATGATTTTTAGCCTAATGTAATAGTGGGCAGAGATTTAAGAGATAAATTATTTCAATGCAATAAAGACAGTTCAAGAAAAAAAATTAATGTTTCATTGAAATAAATTGTGTTTTTTAGATTGATTTTCATAAATTTAACTTTTCCCCTTATTTATCCCTAAAAGGAGTACATTGCACTAAGTTGATTCATATCATTCAAGTAGAACAGATATTATATTGACTGCAATATTATACTATAAACTGCAAATGTCAATTTATAAGAAAAATACACAGGAAAGAATAGATACTCTTGGTGTTAAAAAGTTTTGGCCTGTAAATATCAGTAAATTTATTTTCTCTTTCCTAATAGGAATTGTCATGCTTGATTGAATACCTGATTAGCACCATCAAAAGAAATAAACCTATCTAAAGCCAAGGTTAAAATAACAGCAATGAAGCTTGTAATGATTAGTTCTTCTTCCTCCTTCCTAATTTTTTCTAAATAGCAATCATGCCCCTCACTCTCCCTGCTGCAGCACGCTAAACTCAGAGATAATTTTTTCCAAAAAAAGGTATTAAGAACTTCACCTTATCTCACTCATGAAGTTTTAAAGAGAATACTGTCAGAGGAGTCGAGATTGCTCTGTGCAGTACTTAACTGTTCTAGACTTGTCCATATCTTTCAGTTCTATCTTTTTAGCACTAAAGCAGAAACTTTTCTTTTTCCACTGGCAAAAAGCAAAAGTACCCAGCACCACTGCACTCTGCCTCCTGCTGAGCATCGCGATGCTTTTGAACCTAGCAACAGCTTCCATTGGCTTGAAATTGATATAGGAGATGGAAACTAGGGGTTACCGGGAGCCCAGTGCCACAGCTTAACATGTTGGAGATGATCAGTAACAAAATGTTCAGCTCAGAGTCTCACAGTTATCGAGCAATAGGAAGTTGTTTATGCTGACAACTATCCCAAGGTGCAAAGGATTCTCTGGTATACTCCTGCTGATTCGTGCTGTGGGGTGTCCCAAATTACTTAATTCGCTGCCACATCAATGTGTATCTTTTGAGGAGAGCTAACTTGCTTTTGTGATACTATTGATTTATTATTGTAAAGACAACCACTAAGTATAATACCCTCCCCACCTTTTCAAAACCAAACAACCTCAGTGTTCTGTGGCAGATTCTAGACTCTCTCGGGGGTCAGATTCTGCTCATAGCAAGCACCAAGAGGAAACGTGGAAAGGTATGAAGGCTCTAAACTAAGAACTAGACTTATAATACACACACACACACACACACACACACACACACACACACATGGCCACGTGTAATGAGGCATGCTTGTAATTCCAGATACTTAGGAGGCTGAGGCAGGAGAATTCAAGTTTGAGGTCAGCCTCAAAGGGCTGGGGATGCAGCTAAGTGATAGAGTGCTTGATTAGCATGCTCATGGCCCTTGGTCCAATCCCTAGGACTATAACAAACAAACCAAAAAAACCCCAGGGGCATTTAGGACACACTATGGTGCTCACAAACGCTTGAATTATCACACACCTACTTCGCGGTAGGATTTGAAGCCCATGCAATGGTTAAAACAGCATAGTGCAACGCTGGGATTTGGCGGTGACTGCTCAGCACTTGAAACACAGGCACTGTTTTCTCTGCACTCTGCACATCTGCCTCTCTACTTGTAGAGCTGAGTCCTCACTGAAGAGGTATTACCTGGTGCCTTGGGGTGCCTGCAAGGGGCTGGAGAGGGTTACCAGGGTTTTCAAATTTCTCTTTTGGATCTTGAGACCTGGGATAAACTCTAAGACTTCCTGTATTCCCTCTTCACTCCTCATTCTCCTGCCTCCCTAGAAGATTGCGTTCTGTATCTCATGCATGGGGAGCCCAAGCTCCAATGAGCCAGCCAGATACTCAGTGGCACCGCTGCCATGTGCTCAGCCCAGACTCTGTCCCCTGACCCAAAGTCTTGAGAATGTTCTCGCAGGTCCCAGGCAGACTGCAGCTCTGCAAATCACCATGCTATGCCCATATAGTGACCAAGACTGCAGAGACTGCAGGACACAGGACATGCATCTGCTTTGCTCTCTGTGTAAAAGAGACACAGACAGACATGGGAGAAGAAATAGTGGGTTTTAGTCTCAGCTCTGTTCTATTTCTCTGGCTTCAGAAAGTTACTGTTCATGTCTCTCATTCCCCGTCTGTGAAACAAGGGTGGGTGAATGAGCAAGCAGAGAGGTTCAAGTGCACACATTCCTGGTGCTGAGGGCTCCAATGTGTTTACACCATCGCCTAGCAGAATTCCACAGCTTGGACTCTCCTTTTCAAGATCCTTCCTCTCTCTCCTACCTTAAATCTGTGCTCTCCAGCATTCTACCCAAAACCTATGCTTCTCCAGCCCTGCTTTCTCTCTGGGTGGTCTCACCCTTTTCTAGCTCTTGTTCTGCACTTATTTTGTCTGATACTCATGTAGCTACTTCAGCTTGCTTTGGGTTGCTATTTGCATGGTTTATCCTTTTCTATGCTTTTGATTTCAATCTATTTGTAACCTTAAATCTATAGACAGCACACAGATCTGTTTCACTTTATAATCATGTGATAGAGCTTGACTAGATCATGTGATTATATGTAACAGTATTTTTTTTTAATTTTGAAGAACAAGACAAAACAAAACCAACCCAGACAATGCAGTGAAATTGGTACAGAACTTCACAGCAGGATACCGGAGTAACAGTAATAGGTTCCACTGTATATTTCATTACCTTCACAATAGTTATCTAGCCAATAAGGTATAGCAAAATCAAACAGAAATCAGAACATTATAAAACCAATCAAGAGAGAATATTGAATAGAACAAAACAATCATAACAAAACAAAACAATGACAACACTTGCCTTCAAACAGAAGATTGAAGGAAATCTCCCCTATTTGCTATATTGCATACAGTCATCCTCCCAAGAGATGCTCAGACCTCTACCCCCAGTTGCTAACGGGGGCTGGGGTGGGATGTTTGATTCTCAGCCCATGCGCCGGTAGGCTCACAGGAGACGCTGACTGTTTCTCCTCCTGGCTCTTGCCAGGGTGCTTACCAAGAGGTTGGACGAATTGCTTTCTTGTGCAGCCGCCTAAGTTCTACCATGGCTGGATCTCAGGAGCTGCTGACTGGTTCTCCTCCTGGCTCATGCTGGGGCACTTACTTGCAATGGTATTATTGATATTGTTGGATCTACCACTTTGCTTTTATATCTCAAATCTTTTTTTTATTGAGCCTGCATTCTTTAATATTTAATGGACATTTTCTTGCATAATCTAATTTGTTTAGTAGTTTATCATTGTTTTTTAAAAATTGTTTTCTTAGTGGTTGCTGTCAGGTTTATAATATACATCTAAATTTATCAAAATCTGATTTCACATATATACTAACTTAATACTACTGAAATATAGAAACTTTGCTTCTGTTCTATAGCTCCCCTCTCTCTATATCTTATAGTCTTATTGTCCTATGCATTAGATTTACATATGTTATAAATCCACCCATGTATTGCAATAATTACTACTTTACATGCATTTGCACACCTATGCATGTGCACACACACATATATTTTACAAAGCCAGGGAGAAGGACAGTTGATCTACAGAGCTCACTCTGTTGATTTTCTTGTTCCCTTCCTGACTTACTCCTTTCTCCTGTGGGTCCCAGTCCTTATCTGGCACATTTCCCTCTCCCACAGCAGCTCCATGTCATACCTTCCAGGCCTCTGTTTGCAAAACTACATTTCCTTACACTGTGAGCCTGGCAGTACAAGTTGATGGACATTATTTTACATATATATTTCTTTTAAAATCAGTTAATAGAAGAAAGAGGGAGAAATATGCAAAAATCTTGGTTTTTAATAATTTTTTTTTGCTGAGCTGAAAGTCATCTAGTGTATAATTAAACACATTAATGTGTAGAATTCAATGCCATTGATTGCCAAACGCCACCTCCTTTAGTTTCAAAACACTTTCATAGCCCCAGAAATACACTCCAAACTGGGAAGCAGTTCCATGTCCCTTTCCTGTTCCCTGGAGACCACTTGTCTGCTCCAGTCTCTTCAGAATTATTTGCTGTGGATATTTTACATAAAAAGAATCCCATAATATGTGACCTTTGTATCTAGCTTTTTCTACTTAGCATATTTTGGGGGGTTCAGTTTTATTTTAGTACTTATCTGCACCCTATTCTTTTTAACAGCTGACCAATACTTCACTGACTAGACAGCAGAATGTTTATCTATTCATGTGTTGGAGGACATCAGAGTCACACTTAGGTCTTCACCTGGGCTGACTGCTGAGGCTCTATGCATTCTGCACAAGTTCCTGTGCCTGACAAATGTTTTCATGCCTTTCAGATGCACATTGAGGAGCAGACTTGCTGGCTCACATGGTAATTCCATGTTTCACCCTTCCTTTGATGCACCACATTCCTTTGGCACAATAACCAAACCATTCTGCACCTCCACCGGCATAAGACAAAAGCTCTTACTTCCTCATCTCTTTGCCACCATGTGTTACTTTTGCAGCCATCCTAGTGGACACAAGCGGGTGTCTCATTTGGCACTTATTTACTTTTTTAATGACTAATGACCTCAAATGGCATCTTCTTTAGAGAAATAGCTTTTTAAGTCCTTTGCCCATGTTTTAAATTGAGTTGCAAAGGTTCTGTATGTGTTCTGAATAATAAAGAGACCATTCTTAGAACTACAATGTGTGAACCACCTCCTCCATTCTGTAGATTTCCTTTCCACTTTCAGACCAGGAGATTCAGGAGCGCTTCCTTCTCTGTCTCCAACAGTCACCGATGGAGCTATCATGCCCCACGTTCTCTAACCCCTGAGTCTTTCATTGGGCCAACTACTGTACTTGCCACCAAGCTGTTGTGGCTTTTAGAGGTGTTCTTTATCTCAGTATGTGGAACTAGCACCATTGACCCAGTTCATGGTGTCAGAAACCTGACATCCACCTGAAGGCCTCCCATTGACACATCACAGCAACCCCACGGGGTCTCCCTCTGTCACACGCTGGGCAGGCTAAACCTCCTGCTGGCCCACCTTGCTACTGTGGGCTCTTGGCTTTCTTTCCTGCTCTGCACCACTCTGAGCTGCATACACCTTCAGAGGCACCATTTGTTACACAGGTGTTTTGCCTGGCACAGCTCTGACCCAGCTCAGTGAGTCGCTCTGCACCTCTCCTCAACCCTTACCTGGAGACCCAGCTTGCGCCCCATGTCAATGTTGTATTGTCCTGCTTGCAAAATGTTTTCCACCACCGCAGATTCTCCCTCTCCTTCTCCCTTTGCAAGCCCCACCTTTTCCTTCCTTTTGTTTTATCTTAAAGTTCTTCTCTGGTCCTTTTGTCTCTGACCTTCTGTGCTGCTTCAGCTCATTCCTTTCCTTTGCAGTTCTTGACATGGTTTTTAATGCAGCCGCTTAATGAGCTACTGTCTGCTGCTCGTGATGCATGGTAAACTTTGAGGCCACAGGGAGCACAGTTTTTGTTCATCATTTGATAAACACTTAGAAGTAATGATAATAACTCTCACCTGCCAAGCCCTGGATATATCCCAGAAACATACAAGAATATACAATGCATATTATACACATACGTATACACACACATATACTTGGTGTTAGTTAGGGTTCTCTAGAGGAAAAGAATGATAGAACATACATGCAAAATTATGCAAAGGGACTTCTAGGTGAGTTTACGGGATCAAATCAGAAGAGTCCACAGTGGCTATCTATGTGCTGGAGAGCCAGAGGATTGAGGACCCAGGATCTCAGCTCAAGAAGATGGAAGCTGAGAAGAAGCAGCATCACAGATGCAGCACCAGTCCAAGATCGGAGACCTGAAGTTCCCTGGAGGGTCACAATCTCAGTCTGTACTAAAGCCTGAAGAAATTGGAGATGTGGAGACAATGCCCAAAGACTACAGCAGCAAAGGATGGACCAGCAGCAAAAGGTCATTCTGGAAGATGTGGACCACTCAGGAAGACTGGAGCAATTGAAAACAGGAGCACTTCTTTCTTCTTTCCCTTTGAATTGCATTCAGGCTACTGGTTGTGCCACCCACCTTGGGATGGGTCTTCCCTCCTCAATTTGCTGGCCTACCTGTCAATCATCCATGGGCACACTCAGAACTGTGCTCTACTAAGCTGCTAGGCACTTCTAAATCTATTCAAGCTGACATATGATTAACAGTCACACACGCATGCATATAATACATGCACACATTCATATTCACACATGTGCACACCCAAAGGTACATGTCATTCATCCATGCAACAACAGCTTGAACTACATGATTTTACTTCCGCTGAACTACATGATTTTATTTTCACTGTACAGCTCTCTAAATTAAAGCACAGTGACATGCTTTGTTCCTGGTCAGTAAGTGACCAGATGACCCAGGCTGCTTTAGAGTTTATGCTTTTAAGCATTTTAGATTAAAACTACCATGTTTGTTCCACACACAGCTCCATTTGATTAGATGTGTGCTGGATGAAGATACTACAAGAAAGTGATGAGATTTTTTTTCCACCACAGACTATTTTGGGATGAGTCTCACAGTATCATTCCTTTCCCTTGGTGCAGTAAAGAGAACAAATAGGTGTTAGTTAGCGTTTGTAGAATGAATGAGCCAGGATGAAACCAAATGAAGAACCTGTTGCCCCAAGAGCAATGCTGGCCAGCAGAGGCTTCTGAGTCGATGGGAGGACTCTGTCACTGAGCCCCATCCTGGACCATCATCCCTGGTCGTCTGTGTGTGATTGCCGAGTGCTTCAGACGTGGCCAGTGTATCTCAGGAAACAGGTTCTACTTCTCTTTCATTTTAATTATCTTAAATTTAAATGGCTATCTCATTACTGACTGCTGCAGCAGGCTAAGACTTGAAATGGTATCACTTTGGGTCCCTCAAAGTTTACAGAGGTTTGATGAAACCCAAAGACAGAAGACAAAAACCCAAATTTCCCTTTCATTTCTTTTTACCGTGGTGCCTTCAGGTCCCAGTTTATCAAGCATTGGCCACCCTCCTACTTCCTTCACTGTAGCTTGTTGAAGCAAACTTCCTTCCTCAAATGTGCCTCTGTTTCGAGGTCCCCCAAAAGTATGTAAGGGGTCAATAAACACTCTGTGTCTAACTCAAATGCAGTTCTCAGGCCCTGAGGGGTGGGAACACAGAGTTGGGTAGAATGACATGGAAGGCCTCATCAAGGGAGCAGTACAGTGGGAAGGCCGAAAATCTGGTCTGCAGCCAGGGTACTGACCAGGGCCTCGGTGGGGCCCACTGTTCAGAAATTGCTGTGAAACAGCACTGGTCCCATGTGTGTACCTGGACAGGGTGGTTCAGTGGATGGAGTCACTTTTGCTTCCCACACTGAGCTCATTATGGACAAGGGGAAGTCAACAATACCTAGTCTGTACTGAGAACACTTGGATTTCCTTCTGGAAAAATAATCAAAGATATAGTAGATAAAAGTCAAACTGACACTTGAGTATCAAAGAAAAAGAAGCAGAAGTGGTGTGCAGGACTCCTCCAGTCCATGGGCAGTTATTCCTCCTAGTCTCAACCATGTCCAAAGTTGGGTAAGGGAAAAAACATTTCTTTCCTCCCACCATTGGCATACTCGGAATCTCACTTACAGTGTATGTAGGTTAGAGCAAAAAGATGCTGCTTTGTTTGGATTTTGCTTTTTCTGTGGAATCCATTACAAAGCAATGTACTTTTGTATGTCAAAGGTCAGAAAGGCTCCCCTTTCTCTCTTCCAAAAGCTTTGGGGATAAGTCAAATATTATATTTATTCCATTCAGTTCCATTTGATAATTAGATGTGTGCTGGCTATAGATACTATGAAAAAGCAGTGGATTTTTTCACTACAAAAGGCTTTCTATTTTAGGATGGGTCTCACAGTAACATATACCTACAAGTGAAGTTTTCACTCAGTTCCCCAAATGTCTCTCTATAAACAGGAATATTTAAACTAGCTTGATGATAATTATCAGTGCATGGGTGGAATATCATGTCTTCAATTTTCTCAAATTTACTATCAAATTTCAATAAATCAGTTCATTATATGCAAATTCAAAAGAACATTTTATTTCTATGCCTCTTTAAGACTTTGCTTGTGAGTTATATCACAGACAATTCTCCCCATCTCTGGATGGATGGGACAGTCTCTTAAGATGCCAACTTCCTGCATGTGAGTAGCTTCACACATTGTCATAGTGTGTCCCTGAGAGTACTAGGTTTATGCATTGGACTACAAAGAAAGAGCTCCCCGGTGAGTCTTTAAATTCATTGGTCATGCAAACAGTATGGGTGTGTGACAAGTATTTTAAGCCTTTAGATGTACTCTCTATTTTTTAGTCCTACTGCCACAGAATAAATCATAATGCCAGTGAGTTGTAGATCATATCCTGCCATGTATACACAGATATTCCATGGAAAAGCCCAGAAAATGCTAACAGGTAATGCTCTCAAGCTTAGGAGAGCCCCTCATCCTGAGGGTTCACACAAACCTTTTCACTCAGCCTCAAACCAGGTCTGGTGGTGGCAGCAGTTGCCTGTATTGAGAAACAGAGGACTCCTTGAAGTAGGGTCCTCAACCCCGATTACTAAAGGATTAGGGGGCTTGCATTCCCAAACATACACCTCATTTATGGGGTGGATCATTTTGACCCACAACATGTTTAAGCACCACTCATGGTAACAATAATAACACATTTCTAATCACCCTTTTGCAAATAGCAAAACCTATGAAATCCATCACAATAGTGACTCTCCAAAGTTTTGCGTAACTATCTCCAGGTCCGATTCATGCTGAAAGTCCTTCACTTGCTGTCTAAATCTACCTCCAAGCTGGGCTGACAGTGGTTTACACATTCATGTGCCCTCGTACAAACAGTACCTTGTTTATGCTGAATGCTAACTAAAGTTAATCACCACCTGATCCTGTATCATGGGCTTAGTAAGTTTGGAAATCTTGGGAATTCAAAGAACTCATAAACATGCTAAAGGCCCTGACAAATCCAGTAAAAAAGGTAACTGACTAAATCCAAAGGATTTAGACTTATTTGGCTTTGGGAACCTCAGGATACATGCATCTGAGGAAAATAATGGTTCTGTATTTAAAAAGTAACCTGCTAATCTAATATTTTCAAAACATGTTTGCAAAACAATGTTTTCTAAAGTGGATTCTGAGTAAAAACTTATGTTGGATATCATACCAGGTCTAGCCAAGTCTTTACGTCTGAATAAACAGAAATTCTGCTTTATAAATCATTCTCTTGTGAGTTTAATGTGCATGGATCTGGCCTCAGGAATCTAATGTCTTCTATCCTACATAATTAAACTAAGATTTGTAGAACACTGAAATTCATGGGTCATAGCAACCCTTCATTGAGGGTATAGGGTCGTATTTATAAGGAATATGTCATAATGAAAAAACAGCCTTGACCATTCAATTTTCTCCTGTAGTAATACACAACAGAAGTATTTCTACCATGCTTTTTAAGACACAAAACAGGTTTGGAAAGATGTTATGAACTACTGTAAATATTTAAATTTGGAAAATTACTATAATAAAAGGTACATTGCCACTAATCCTTCTGAAAATTCCCCCTCACTTCAGATACACTCACTTTGTTTTTCTGTCCAATTTCTGAAGCAGTGGTTGAATTCCTCTTTTGTGAGCATCTTTAGTTGTGTTATTAACTCTCACTTGTGAGACAGTTGGCTGCCTCAATTTCCTGAATTGATTCAAAGCATTGACTTTTGATGATCATTCCAACTCTGAGGTGTACACAGTACCAGATGCAGAGAATGAGGATACACTGTAATGTTCATGTTGGACAGAAATTGCTGTAAACATTTGCTCAATGACAGACAATCGTAAAAGACCCATTGCCACCAATCGACCTCAACCACCACATATACACATTTTGAACACATTAATCCCATCATTCTTGGCAATGGGCCTTTTGCTGTAATGTATTTTTTACACTTAAACACCACTGCATCTTTTGTCACCCGTCATAAGTAAGTTTCTAACATCACTGCGAAACTCAGTCGCAGAGGTGGGATTAGAACACAGGGCAGGTGGGTGTGGAGGTGTGTGCTCTTCACTGTACCTTTGGGGTGCAGACCCTGTGCCTGTAGCCCCCACAGGAATTCAACATCCCTCCAAGCCCCTCCCAGGGCCAGCTTCACAGAAGCGTGACACAGCCCTGTGCATATGGCAGCATGTTCTGCTCTTGCAGTCTTGAAATTCTTAATAATATTTGGACAAGAAGCCCTACAGTTTACATGTGTCACACCCAGTGGTGCAGGTAGCTTGTCAGCCCTACCTGGCAAGGCGATAGCGGAGCTACCGAGAATCCAGCCGGGACTGCTGACCTGTACGAAGGCAGGTGCTGGCAAAGGGGTTTAAGCATGTTGTTCAGTTCTAGGTTATGAAAAAAGACTGCTGTTTTCCCACTGCAGCAGGAACAAGAAATCTGCCAATTTCCTTGGAGAGATTTTGAAACTCATGAGCAAATGTATTTCCCAGCTCCAGGGTACCAATTCCCCCGCAAGCACTCTCCAGGGAACTGAGCAGCAGTGTGACTGGGCTGCTTGACAAACAGCCATGTTAAGTGTGCTCTGGGATGCATCGCCCTTCACACCACGGTTCAGTGTGCTCAGGCTGAAATCGCCCACACCCACAATGACTTTTTAACGCGACCCGTGCCGTGTCAGTGGATGGTTCTCATTTGCAAACTCGTGTAGAATTAGTTATCTAAAGCATTTTACAGACTGGATTCCCATCATCATTCTGGACATGTTAACTCTGGTAGCTAAGAAGAACCGCGGGTTGCTCAGCAGGTGCCAGAGACACTCGGGGTGGCAGAACTGTCCCCATGCTGCCCATGAAGCCCTGGCAGTGGCCTTTCTGGCTTCCCACAGCTGCAGCACATGCTTCTGCCCACAGTAAAGACAGGATTGCAGGACGTAAGCTGTAAGCTTTAGGGATTCTGAGGAGGCAAATGTAGTCAGTGTGACAGAAAGAAGCCTCCAGGTACCATTCGATCACACAAGGAGAGACCTCACTCAGGGTCACATGCCCAAGGCAAAAGAATAATTTTATTTTGTTTCATTTTTGTCCTTTTGAGATAATCTCGCTCTGCAGTTCAGCCTGGCCTTGACTTTGTAGCCCAGGCTGGTCTTGAGCTCACAGTGATCCTCCTGCCTCAGCCTCCCGAGTCTGGGATTACAGGCACATGTCACCATGCCTGGCTAGGATGAAAGGATAATTAAAGGTATGTGTTACCTGTGGGTCATATGGCAGTGATATGGCAGGTGGCTCAGCTTGGGAAAGCACGGCAGAGAAAAGCGAAGGGCAGCAGAGCCCACTGCAGGGCAGGATGTCAGGTCACACTACAGACTCTGTCGGGGGTTATCCAGGCCAGGGGGCTCAGTGATGCTTGCCGCCCTCTGACTCACAGGAAGAGGGCACAAATGACCCAGGCCCAGCCAGAGGGAATTTCCAGAACTTTTGCTGCACTCCATCGGTGAGTACCTTTTTCTTCAGTGCAGGTACCCAGGGGTGGGGACATTTCGAGGGAGTCTTGAGAAGGAAGCTGGCACAGAGGAAGGAGGAAGGCAGTCAGGAGGGCCATTTGGCTTGGTCATCACTTAGGCATCTGCGACCAGCCAGCCATGAAGCCTTGGATTTTCCAGCCTCAAATCCTATGAGTTTCCCTTTGGTATAAGCCAGTTTGAGCTAGTTTCTGTCATTTTCAACTGAAAAAAAAAACCTGACTCATGGCTGAGGTAAAGGGGAAGTCACACCTTCTGGCACCACATGATGTTTTGCTCACATACGGAGCAGCTTCCATGAGTCTGTGCTGGCCAACGGTACAAATCCCCCAAGCACTTCGGGTTCCCACGACTCAGCACACCTCCTCCAAGAACTTCACTATAGACAAGGGAGCAGAATGTTTGGAAATCAGAGCCACTCTGAAAATCTGGACACCCAAACAAAACACACTTTCCTGGTGGAAACGACTGTACCCTCTCAGACCCCAGCTCTAGGGGCTGGCATTTCAAAGGTACATCGCTTCATTTGGTAATCGAGCTAAAACTATCCTATCTGCTCCCTGGCTGAAGACCAGAAGACAATGCTCAGGAGGCTTTGCACAAATTCTCTGCAGCAGATCTGCAGGAGGGGCTGTCACTACCCGGACCCTGCAGAGGGAACCTCACAGGAGAAGCAGCCCCACACCCCTCTGCTGCCTGGACTGCTCAAGGGTCACCTCCCTCAGTAACTTGGCTTCTTGGTATCTCACTTAGCATTCAACCCTGCAGAAGCAACATCCTAGGCCTTGGGAAGATTCTCTTGGAAGCTGTGCAAAGCTAGATTTGTCCCTTCCAATCTTGTGGTCTGAGCACAATCAGCAAGTCAGCGGTGATCCACCTGCAATTCTTATGGATTGATATGTATTTAAGGGGCTCTCAGCAGTGGCTTGGAATGTGGCTGATGCTATCATTATCTCGATTTTGTAATCCACGTAGCTATTGCTGGATTTAGCGCTCACTCTGTACCAAGGGCTGTGTTAAACATTTTACACTTACCAGATGAGCATTCACAAGACACCGTGGCATAGGATCTGTTGATGTCTCAGTGAGGAAGCTGAGACACTATGTTGAGCAAACTTCCAAAGGTCACATGAAGAAGATCACTTGCCTAGTAAATGTCGGGCACAGGGCTGAATCCTCTAACCATCTCCTCTACTTTCCACAGACTGTGTCTTTCCTGTCTACCATACCTAGACCCTTACAAGAACTTTGACATTCTTTGGGAACATCAGTTTTAATTTTTATAACTTGAGGATGTTTAGTGAGAAAATTTAAAAGTAATCGAAAGGCACAAGCATAGTAAGAACGCACAAAGCAATACTGACTTGATGGCCTTTAGAATGGACAGATGATTCGTGGGACATGGTCGCTGCCCTCATGAGACAGCACAGACATAGAAGAGATGACACAGGAAGGCCCATGGGGTCGTGGAAAAACCAAGGATGGGGAAGTCAGATATTTCTGCTTGGTTTTCACTTGCTTTGAAGCCAGCTGGTGATGGGCAGAATTGTTTGGCTCTGGGACCTTGATTTTCTCAACAGTAAAATGAGAGCAGGCTTCTCTAGCCCTGGGATTTGTTAAGTATCAGGTTCGTCTCCTGAGATCCGGAAGGATAGGTTATATACCAATTGCATTCTGGGGCACTGTTTTCAATGCAGTGAAGTGCAGAAAAACCTGGGGAAATTGTGAAAAAGAACAAGTCCTGGATCCAGGAGCTCCAGGATGCTGCCCTGAATCTGCATCCTTAATAAATCACACAAAGAACCTTGATGCATAAAGTATAATTTGAAACTCTGGTATTCTAAGCTACGGCATCACTTGGGAACCTATCTGAAATGCAGTTCTGGGGTTGCAACCCCAGACTGAATGAGTATTTTTTTCAAGCCCCTAGGTGATGTGTATGTACAGTAAAATATCTTTAGAAGGGTCTGTCACCATTTGTAGCCATATCATGGTCAATGTTAAGAACAAGCAGCCCATCATACCATTTACCTAGGGTTGTTACTAATTTTTCTTGCAGCCGCTTTCTTCATCAGGAGAGATCTGACTTCCTCTCCCAAGAGTGCCATTGGTAATAGTGTTTTTGCAGAATCATTTGGCAGAGCCTCGGGCTCCAGTCCTCCAGAGCCCCCCGGGGATGGGGATTTTGTGCTGGGCCTTCAGGCTACAAACCCCACTTCAAACGGAGCCGCTCTCCTTTGATCAGCATCAGGAACTGGTGTACGGTTTGATTTCTTTTGAAAATAAGATTTTGCTGCCTTAACTTTTTTTCTCAACCAACCTGGTACTGCTTGGAGTGTCCATCAATGCCACTGTCTTTCCCCTTTCTAACCCCATAGATGAGTGCAGGGAGTCAACCTGGGTCCTTCTTCCTTTATGCTTCCCTTGGGGAAGAGCTGTGACCTTCAAAATGTCAAGAACCTTATCCTGCTCCCAGGAAGACTGTTAAGTTACTTTCCTATCCTATTTTAACATGCAACAACCAAGAGATGCTAATGTGGAAAATTCTGAATTCAGCTCATACACCATCCTTAGTTTATTCCCTAACAAAAGCTCCATATTTTTTTTCTTTATAAACCAAAACATTCCCATCAATCAATGGGAATTTGATACTTAAAGTAAACATCAGATACCTGAATTTTTCTTCAGATCCCATTTTTTGGGATGTCTGTAGTAATTAGCATTGCCTGGTGACTCTACTGTGAGAGTGAGAATTCACATAATCAAAAGCTACAAGAGGCTTAAGAAAAGATGACTTCAGTTTAGTAAACACCTCAAGAGAGGTTCTCAACTGGGGTGCATAAAATTATCACCTGAGGAGCTTTGGGGCACAGCCATACAAACTATGTCTAATTTGGTGCAGGGAATTAGAGATGTAAAAATCCTGTTCCTGCAAATCTAATAGGGCTACAAAGATATTTTTGAAGTTTCAGATACAAATAAGTTCTATAAAGAGGGAAAATAGGGTGTCAGTATATTATGCAGATAAAGGATTTCTGAGAAGGTGATATCTGGATTTTGGGTGGACACCAGAATTTCAGCAAAGATGGAGCTATAGGAAGATCTGGGGGAAAGGAGATTTAAGCAGAAAAAGTAAGCATAAATGACCCAAATGGATATAAAGTCCGGTATAGTCAAAGAGAGGTAAAAAGTTAGGGCAAAAAGAATGAAGAGTAAAACTGAAGAGAGAGAGAGAGAGATCCCAGTGATACTTTCTCCCCCAAACCCCGAGATTTATAGAACATAAAAATGACAGTGGAAGAGATAATTTCTCAAACAACTTTCCCAGTGGGAAAATATACAAAAGGTAACTCTATTCACATGAACAGTGGCCTATATTCTAGAAAAGGCTTTGCGATTTTATTTTACTCTGTGTGTGTGCATGCATGCGTGCGTGCCTGCGTGCGTGTGTGTGTGCATGCGTGCGTGCGTGCGTGTGTGTGTGTGTGGGGTGAGAGATGAGCTGGTACTTTCTCTTGGGGACACATACTAGAATTACCCAGAGTTGCCACACATCAGCTACACACACACTCAGGATTTTGAGGTCCCCTAAACTTTAGTCCAGTTCCTTTGCTCTGAATTTCTAACACCTGTACTCGCTGCCTATAACATCTCCAATACTGCACAACACAAACTCAACTCTGCATCCTTCAAGGGGCTTCTTTTCCTGTAATTAATTTTTCCATCTATGGTTATCACTAAGACTGCACAGAGGTAAGCACCCAATAAATAACAAGTCACAAGTATGTAAGAGCATAAGAATGAACTACTGGGCTTCAATAGGAGCGGAACCAAGAGAGGCAGAGAGAGGGCGGGAGTCCCGTCCTCCAGAGAACACCTCTGGCGTGCTGAGTCACTGCACTGGGCAGAGCTCTGAGTCTCCCTGTGCGCTGGAATCATCTGGGCACCTGGAACTGATGCTGGGGGCCAGGCCCAGAGATTCTGATGGAAGTGGCTGGGATGCACCCCAGGATCCAGAACTGTGCAGAGCTGCCCAGTGATTATTCATGTATCTCAGTGGAGACCCATTCCGCAGATATTAACCAAAACTCAAGTCTTCTTTTCCCAGGGCTTTTCTCAGCTTCTTTATTAAGTGAATTCTGAGACCAACTCTAGTGCCACCACGTAATGCAATTCACTAAAGATGTTGCCAAAATACTATGTCTAAAGAGAGATCCGGACTGCTGATCCTTACCAGGGGTGTCAGATTCCACTGACTGGGTGGGATGTTTTGGCCTAGAAGTGAAGACACCAGGGCAAAGGGGACAGAGCAGGGTGGAACACGAGCCCCGACTCTCTGCCCTCCTACCCTCTCTCACTCTTCCCCAGGTTCCATCTTGGAGCAGAAACAGTTTACTTCTGACAAATCATCCGAATACTTCCTTGTTTTCACTGTCAGTGTTTTTATTTTATTAGGCTGAAGGCAGCCTGCAAGCACACACCGATACCACTTTTCCATCTGCTGAAGGAAGGAGAGGTGAGAGCGAGTACTCTGCCTACTGACTCCCTGCAGGTCTCAGTCATGTGGGCTGGTGTGCAAAGCCTGGCTCCCCCAAGATCTGGCTGGGCCCCTTGGGCACAGAAGCCTCCTCTTGTTGCTCCTCTGTGAAATGAGTAGAGTGGCAGTCTCTCTGTCACAGACATTCAAGGAAATTAAGTATATCTTTGTTCTTGTTTCCTATTCAGGCATGAGCATCAACCCAACTGCCAATGGCTTAAACAACCTGGCAACATCTCTGATGGCTTGGCCGGCTGTTCTCCCTCAGTGGTCCTCACCCGGTTGCCATCAGGTGTGGTAGGAGCTGTACATCTGGACAATGGCTTCCTCACCTTTGATGCCTGGGCTGTGACACTGAGAACAGCTGCTTGGTGGCTCATCATTTTTTTTCTATTGGCTGATTTGGGGTTTCTTACAGCTGTCAACCTTCTTTTAGGGCAGCTAACATCACCCTCCTGCAAAACACTTGCACTGCTCACACAGGCTCCAGGGAAAAGATCAGAGATTCACTTTCAACAGGATGGAAATTGATAAATGTGGGCTACATTTTGTCCACCACCATCTACAAAGCCTATGACACAGTGACTGGTACTTATTAGATGGAGTATTTCAAATAGCACCTATGATAATAGTAACTAAATGCTAACCTGATCACTTCAGAGTGATGCCACTCAATCTTCTCTTACTCAGCGGAAGACAGCAGAAGCAAATGGAGGTAGGGCAGGGAAGAGTGAGCATCATAATTGGAGAAGAGACATCCATTTCCCTGTGGAAGGTGCTCAGTCCCCCGCTATTGGCTGCATGCTGTAGGATTGCAGGAAGTTGCGGTCATGGTTCTTCCAGTGCAGTTATTGTGAGGTCACAGAGAGGAGGGGCAGCTGGGGAGACTTGGATCATTCCCAGTGCAGGGGCTGCTGAGTGCTTTTCTGTGACAGTGACACCATCACTGGGAAGAGGATGTATTGCCATGGCAATGAGGCACCAAGGGAAGTCGCCAAGTGACTTTTGAGGTTCTGGTAGTTGTGGGTGGGGGATTGGGACCAGCCCAGAGCCCCTTCCCTTATGGAAAGACCTGCAGAAAGTTTGGCAGCTGCTTCAGCCTTTTGGGAACCTTGGGCCACCAGGGAAGTTTGAACCCTAGAGCAAGAGTGACTCTGTAGAGGCCACAGAAGTGGCCCTCCCTAGATGAGGAAAGAGGTGGGCCAGGTCACCCCATCAGGCCAGGTGCACTGGAACACGACACACAGAAGGCCACGTGGACACATCCATGTCTCAGCAGGGCTTCCAGGTGATGCCAACCCTGCCTCGACCCAGCTCACTGAAATGCACAGGAGGTCTGGCAAGGGAAGAGTCGTCACTGTGAGCCTTCACCGTGGGCCGAGGGTAAACAGGCGAGTTGTTCCAATCCACTAACTACTGGCACGATCCATTCAATGTCTGCCAGCCAAAATGTACAGAAGAAAAAGGATGCAGGAAACCACTTGAAAAAATTCCACATTCATTCATGATAAAAAAAAAATGTTCATGAAACAAATTTGGAATCAAAGGGATCTCGTTTCCTTAATCTGATAAAAGGGATCTACAGAAATAACATCATTGTGATTGATAGCAAATTTGCATTTTGAGATGAAGAAAAAGGCAAACATATTCTCTACTACCACTTCTAATTTAAATTATATGGAAAGTTCCAGTCATCTAGTGAGGCAACAGGAAGAAATAAAAGGAATAAGGATTTTAAAAAAGGAAAGAGAACTGCCGCTTAACAACGTGATTTTAAGCAAGGCATTGTGACACACACATGTACTCCTGGCGTTATGGGAAGCTGGGCGGAAAGCTCACAAATCTGAGCCCAGTCTGTATAATCAGTGACGTAGTGAGAACCTGTCTCAAAATTTAAAAAGGGACAGGGCAAGTAGCTCAATCAATCACCAGTCCTGGAAAGAAAAAGAAAATGTGATCTTATATGTACGAAATCCAATAGAAACTTTAGATGTATTACTTTGACTTAAAATGTGTTTAATTGAAAATTTTAAACAAATTTGCTAGAAATAAAATCGTACTCTTTAATACTGGAAACTGTAATATAAATTTAAAAAGATGGCATATTCAATTTGAATAAAATATAAAGTCTAACAAAAGAGTTGAAAGATGTCTGAGTGACTTACACAATGTTCTTCAGAGACATTAAAGAATGTTGACATAAAGGGTTTTAGACTGGAATCCTTAATAGTGTAAATATTTAAGTTCTCCTGTAATATAATCCCCTGAAATTCCACATTATTTTTTAAAATATTATTATTGTTGTTGTTATTTTGCTGGGAGTTATTACGGTCTTTTTTGAGGCAGGGTTTCACTATATGTTTCAGGCTTGTTTTGGCTGGCCTTGAACTTGAAGTGATCCTCCTGCCTCAGCCTCCTGAGTGCTGGATTACAGTTATGCCACCATATCCAGCTTCCAATCTTTTTTTTTTTTTAGAAGCCAGCAAATTGATTCTAAAATGCATAAGGAACTTAAAATGATGAATGAGAGATAAGAACAACTAGAAAATGACAGGATGTGCCCTCACAGGTATGCAGACATACTGTTGAGGTGGAATTAACTATGCTTCAGAAACAGGCCAATATGGGGCAGGGGTATAGTTCAGCAGCACAGTGCCTGCCTGGTAAATGTGAGGTCATGAGTTTGATTCTCAGTACAAAAAAAAAAAACCAGAAACAAGCCAATAAACTAGTGGATCAGAACCACTGAACAAATGGGCTCATGTGTTGAATATGGGTGTCTGTTCTACCATTCATGTGACAGGGCAGCTGAGTGGAAGAAGATGTTGACAATTACTGCAAGGATAACTGGGGACCAGACTGCAGGCCAAGCAGCCATAATCTGCAACAACAAAATCTGGAATGCTCCATAATCCAAGACTTTTTGACACAGATGCCACAAGTGGAAGGCGTGAAGGGTCACATCTAGACACAGACACATCAAAAAGTACCTTCAGATCCTTTGCACGCAAGGTCTGTGAATTGTACATAAATGAATGTTGTCCTTTGACCTGTGTCACAGCCACAAGACAGCTCACTGTGTACATGCAGGTACTTCAGTAACCGAAGGATATCTGAGACCCGAAATACTTGTGGTTCTAAGCATTTTGGATAAGGAACTTTTTTTAAAAAATTTTTTATTTAAAGGGATAAAACAGAAAAAGGAGAGAAATATTACATAATTTCAAAAAAAAACATAAACAGTAAGAAATCACTAGTTGATAAATTACATATTGCTTTTTTAGAAATAGTTGTTCAAGTTACAAAATTAAAGCACACAGAATGGACACTCAAGCAGTGAGACTGAAAACAGATCTGTTCAACAATCAAACAAGAACTAAGAAATATGGGTAACAATCCTGCACACATAAATATACATGCAGTTATATCTTTTATGGCACTTCCTATTTTCTCTTTTTTACAATAGCAATTATACATTTTTTTTATTTAAAGAGAAAAAAACAGGAAAAAGGTAGAAATATTACGGAATTTCAAGAAAAGAAGATAAACAGTAAGAAATCACTAGTTGATACATTACATATTGTTCTTTTAGAAATAGTTATTCAAGTTACAGAATTAAAGCACACAAAGTGGACACTAAAGCAGTGAGAGTGCAAACAGATCTGTTCAGCAATCCAACAAGAACCTAGAAATATGGTTATCAATCCCACACATCTAAACATACATGCAGCTATATCTTTTATAGCACTTCCTATTTCCTCTTTTTTTTCAATAGCAATTATACATTTTTAAAATTTTATTTAAAGAAAAGAAAAAAAAAACAGAAAAAAGGGTAGCAACAATACAGAATTCTAAAGGAAAGAAAGAAAAAGGAAAATGAGAAAAAGCCCCACTAAGAAATCAGTAATTTATAAATTATGTACTGTCATCCTGGATGTAGTTGTTCAAGTTACAAAGTTAAAGGGTACATAGTAAATATTCAGTCAGGCTACAAACAGTTCTGCTCAAAGATCCAACAAAGATTCAGCAATATGGTCATCTATTTTACACACTCAAACATACATGCAGATATATCCCTTAGAGCACTTTCTTTTCCTCTCTTTTTTACAATAGCAATTAAACATTTTGGTTTTATTACTCTTGTAGTTCTTATTTACTTTTTACACTAGAGACACAATATGATATTTATAAATGTGATTCTTATTTATTTCACTAGTGAGGATAGTCTCAAGTTGTCTCCATTTGCCTATGAAGGCCTCAAGGTCATCCTTTTTTATAGCTGAGTAATATTCCATTGTATAAAAATGCCACATCTTTTTCATCCACTCTGCAGTTGATGGGCATCTTGGTTGTTTCCAGGATTTAGCTATCACAAGTTGTGCTGCTATGAACATGGGTGCACATATATCACTGTGATATGAACTTTTCAGTTCTTTGGGGAAAATACCCAGGAGGGGGATAGCTGGATTGAATGGGGCTTCCAATCCTAGTCTTCTGAAAATTCTCCATATGGATTTCCATGTACTGGCT
>PVLA01000206.1:0-40521 GCA_004027455.1 Hydrochoerus hydrochaeris
TGAATATAGCAGTACATAACAATATTAGTAAAAATAAAACATTGTAGACAGTATAAAACTTCAAAGGCAGGTAATAATCAAACCAGAGTGGATATTCTAGTGAATCTTGTCATCTTAAGTGCAGTTGCCTATACTCTCAGACTTGATACTATCAATCATAACAGCTTTGAATAAAATCTATCAATACAAAACAGTGATCCAATAAACCAGATTCGATTATCATCAGTCATGGTAAAACAGTGTAGGTTTTACAGAGCTTTAGATTGACTTAATAGGAAATTAAGGATGATTACCATACTATATACTGTTATTTTTGGGATTACTGTTTGTACCCTCAAATCTAGTACAGGTAGAATGACTGGAACAGAATATAATACATCTAAGCAGAGTAGTGTGAGTAATGTGGGTTTTAAATCCTGGTGCACTATTAATAATATAGTGTATCAAGGCCATCTATGTTAGAGTTTCTAGTTATCCTTCTCTGCCTCAATTCTGCTGTGCTATTTTTCTGCCTGTTTGTCTACTTTTCTCCTTCATTCTATTGCCTGCCTTTCTGCCACTGTTCCTAAAATCCTGGTATTTTTTCTCTCTCTCTCTAGAATGTCCTTTAGTATTCTCTGTAGAGTTGGATTGGTGGTCACAAGCTCTCCCAGTTCCTCTTTGTCATGGAAACATCTTGTTTCTCCATTAATTTCTAGTGACAGTTTTGCAGGGTACATCAATCTGGGCTGGAGGTTATTCTCTTTAAGGGCTTTGAATACTTCAAGCTCCTCTTGATCTGATGGTCTGTGTCGAGAAGTCAGCCGTGATCCTGATGGGCTTACCTTTATAGGTAATCTTTCTTTTCTCTGATGGCTTTTAATATTCTTTTTTTATATTGAATTTCTGGTATCTTGATTATTATATGTCTGGGTGTAGATCTGTTTTGGTTGTAGGTGGCTGGGGTTCTGTATGCCTCACATAACCGGATGTCATTTTCTTTTCCCATGCTTGGGAAATTTTCCTTAATTATTTTCATGAATAGCCTTTGTAATTCACCTGTATGTATTCCTGCTTCTTTGTTCACATTTCTTATTCTTAAATTGTAGATTCTCTTGTGATCTTCTAGCCTTTGTATTGTTACTGCTTATTCCCTTGTTATTTTTAAGAGATCTTTCCTTTCATGATCACACATTGCAAACTTGTCTTCAAGTTTTGTTAGTCTATCCTTAGTTTCTTTTAAGATGTTTTGCTAGCTTTCAATGGAGTTTTTAATTTCCTGGTAGTCTCTTTGAATCTGCTTCATGTATTCTATATTTTCTTTATATTCTTTATCGAATGTTTCTCTCCTTTTTTTGTGTTCCTCCCTTCTTCCGTCTGTATCTTGCTGAGAGATGCTCCCTGAGAGCATTTCTTTTATTACTCCACTCATATCTTGCTTTATCTGATTTAATATTTCAGTTTTGAGCTTGTCTCCAAAGTCCTGAAAATATCTCTCAATGTCCATTGAAGCCATGCCTGCTGTTGCATGTTTGCTGCCCTCAGTTGCCCTTGTTTTTCCCTCTCCTGGATCAGGACTCTCAGGGTTCTGGGGTGGGGGCCTCTTCCTGCTTCTCTCTCCTGTCATGGTCCTGGCTTCCTCCACACAGGTTACAGTGCAGGTCCCAGCCCCCTTCTCCGTTGGCCACGTTTCCTCCGAAGCACCCTGGTGAGGGACTTCCACCCTCTCCTGACTGCTCTTATCACTGAGGTGCAAGCAGGGGCTGCATATGCCTGCCCCTCCCCATCAGGCCAGCCAAACTTCAGAGGCCTTCCCCCCGTTAGTGCTTGCTAGGCGCAGGGAATTGATTTGGGATGGCTCATTGGGTTCCAGCCAGGAGCTCAGCCCAGTCCAAGCAAATCCCATGAATCTGCTTTGGGGAGGGAGGAACCAACTGAAGTCACTGTTGCTCCCAGTTCAGGCTCCTCCTGCCAGATTCCAACCTGTCGCCCATTTGATTGCACCTTCCCGGGGCGGGGGGTTCCCAATCCCAGCACTGACCATGGATTAATGAAGGTCACTTTGTCGGCTCTGCTCTCTGTTGGGCCCACCAACCCCCGACTTCAGGGCTGCTGTGCTTCCTGTGAGTGGCAGTGGGAACGAGTTTGGGTGGCTCTGCCGGCTGTGGCGGATTCAGGCTGGTGCAAAATCAGGCCAGTGCAAACTTGGCAGGTCACAGCGAAAACACTGTGTCCCATAATTTTTAGCTGTTCCAGTTGTATTCCCAACATATTTGACGAGCTTTTTTATGTTTTAATTTCTTCCTGTGTCAAGAGGATCCATCTCCCTCTGTGTGGGTCTCTCCAGGGTGTTTTATTCTGGTGTATGAGTTGTTTCTCCTGGGAGGCCCTGTATTTTGTTGCTCACTGATCGGCCATCTTGTCTTCTTCCATATTTATTGTTTTGAGACAGTGTATGGCTAAATTACCTGCCTTGGGTTTGAACTTGGGATCCTCCTCCTTCAGCCTCCTAAGAAGCCAAGACTACAGTCATGTGTACCATGCCTGGCTTCCCATCAGTTACCTTAACATTATCACCAGAATATTAAATTATGGGCACACAGGCTTATCAGCGTGTATGTCATTCCTCTTGTTAACCTTGGATTATGTATCCTTCTCTTGGCCAAAAGCTGGGAGAATGCATCCCTGTTCCTGGGTCCAGTGGTAGAATGAGATTTCCCATTCAGTCCCAACTTTGATCTCAGTAGCAGTCACATGTGGGCTGTTATTGACACAAAGGGCAGCCTACAACTCCATTCTTGTTGCTACAAAACACCATATATCCCAGCGACCTTCTCCCAGTTAACTTCTGTCATCCTTTAATGTAGAAGAGGCTAAGTGACAGGTATGCATACTATTTCCTATCAGGTGCAAAGAACCTTTCCGTCATGTAGCATGCTTGTCATTGAATGGGAAAAAGAAATCTTTCAAAGAACAAAACTCTGGGCTGAAATGCTTCTTGATTTAGCTTTGCTGACACTGGGTTGCTAGGCAGCAACAGTTTTCATGTGAGAGAAAAATAAATGTCTTAATAAAAATAACAGCAGCTACTACTACTATTACTTCAAAGTTTCTAAAAGGCATACATCTGTCTGAATAGACTGTTCAGTGTAGAAGTCAAAGCCATATAGCAAGAATATTTGGTAAATTTTCTGAACTTGCCACGTTTTCATGAATGTTGGCCTTTTTGGCATTGCCTTGAAAATTTGGCTGCTGTACATTTTTTGCCCCATCTTTGCTTTGCATTTTGGATTTTTTTTTAAAGATTGAAAAGCACAACAGTCTTTGTCTTGCCTTCTCTTTCCTGTATGATGAAAAGGAGAATAGAGATGGGAGTGTCTTGGCAATTCTGTTTCCCAATTCTTCACAATTCTGGTAGGTAATTTCTCATTTGAAATATAGTGGCTTGCTGAGAGAAAACAGTTGAGCACCCACTGTAGACAAAGCACTGGGGCAGTCTCCAGAAAATGGAAGAGCTTCAAGAGGGAATGGAGCAGATTCATTCTTTTACTCTTTGTTGACTTAGAAAGCATGCTCACTTACAGGGGAGCAGAACTTACTAGGAAGTGAGCCTTTGATTCGGCAGAAGGAAAAATACAGTATTTCCAAGAGAGTGTGTCGTGAGAGATGGGTTTGGGAGTTCGAGGCTGACAGATCTCTGGCGTCCTGCCTACTCTGCATTCTCTGCCAAGGGGTCTGCAGATGCTAAACTGCAAAGGCAGCCCTCAGAGTCTCACCTAGTGCTGAGAGCTCAGCCTTTACTCAGCATTTGCAGAATAAAAAGTCACGATGAATGATACGATGCTTTTCTTCATTTCATTTGTCAGTTGTTTGTAATCTTTACACTTTGAAGAGAAATTGGAAGGGAAAAGAAGAATGAAGGAGTTGAGAGGGTGGGCTTAGTGGTGTGTGTGTAGCTGGGCTGGAGAGGTGGCTTGTTAGGATGAGGTTATTGTGAATGTGTTTGGGTTTGGTTTTTTTGCATGGCCCTAGTGTTTACTGTTTTATTTTTTGTGAAATAAATCTTTCAGGACACCTCTTCCATAGCTCGCAAGATAATATTGGAAACAACAGTGATTATAGTGGCTAACATGGATAGAAAGATGAGTATGTGCCGGGCCTATACTTAGCTCTTCACGTGGCTTTTCACTAAAATGGTCTAGAGAGTGTCATTACATAGTGGCCCTAAAGTAAGATCCTTTGGGCTGGAACCACAGTTTCATCAAATTTGGTGGCTTTTGCATGACTTGGATGATCTGTTTAATCTCATTGCTAGTTTTCTTGGCTGTAAAGTATGAATACCGGAAGTACCCACATGAGACAGTGACTGCAGAGATGAGGTGCATCCCACTGCTGTTTTCCACATGAGGAAAGTGAAGCCCGTGAAGAACTGACTTTTTTAAGGTCATTGAAAGCGGCAGGGCTAGGGTTTGAAACACAGGCTGTCCATCTCTAAAGCCTCTGTCTTTAACCCATGCACAGACAAATATGTTTGGCTAATCACAATTTATATTAAGTGACTAGGATAATTGGTTTGCATTTTGAGAAAACCCAAGGTTTGTTTAGTCTGGTGAGAAATGACAGGGAAGTAACTCCTGAACTGGCCACCTTCTGTCCCTCAGTCACTTTAGTCTGCTGTATCAGTTGTCACCTTACGTCTCAGAGCATCCTGCTCCTCAGAGCATCAAGCGGGGTCAGGCCTCTCGGCTTTACCCATGAGAAAAGCCTTAGCGAAGTCCCGTTACCTACTTCCTCCCGGTCATCTTTATTACCATCAGTACACAGGAACAGTATGCCTGACATTTGTTAATTTCTTACACACTGTTGGGTACCTGACATTGTGAATGCGTCCAGTATCATACTCAATGACTCTTTGACTTAGATGCTATTATTATTCCCATTTTACAAATGAGGGAAGTGGAGTTCACATATTGCTAAGATTCAAACCCAGAACTATCTGGCTTTGGGACATTTGTCAGCCCCCTTCCATTCTAAATGGCTGTAAGAGGAAGGCATTTTAAAATCTTTATTGTCACAGCTTAGTAGGCTAGGCCTCTATAAATTGATGATCAGAAATAGCAGTTACAGAATAGCTGTGCATTGCACTAATCACTGGGCACAGTATTTTGATGTCTCAAAAATATTCTCAGAAATCTAAAATTATACCAAAGAATGTAATTGGGAAAATGTAAACATGAAATACCACTTCAATGATAGGTAAGGAACTTTTATTTTGAAGTGTAAATAGGTACTGAGAACAAATTACATGCTTTAAGCAAAGACTTTGAAATTAAGGATGAAACTTTATATTGATACACAAGTTGAATAACCAAGATGTTTGGGACCAGAAGTGTTTGAAATTTCAGAATTTGTCAGATTTTGGAATATTTTTGCATAGAGTCTACCAGTTGAGTATTTCTAATCCAAAATCTAAAATGCTGCAAAGCTTGAAACTTTTTGGGTATCATGTCAGTGTATTTTAGAGTATTTCTGAGTTCAGATTTTCAGAGTAGGGTTGCTCAACCTGTAGTAAATATAGTGTTCAGGCCTCTGCTATATGCAAATTATATATCCATTTGTACCAAACTGGGATAATTGCAGAGACCCCCACCCAAGCAATTCTTGTTACTTCTAGAGCTTAGAAAAGGCCACTTTTCTAGAATCTGAAATCATAGCTACTTCCTTTTTTATTTCTTTGGATCCCTCTATCTGTAGCATTGGCTTGGTAAAAGTACTTACTTTGGGTGAAAACGAGTCCCTCAAGTCTGCCCACTATGGAGATAGGCTACTCCAGCCCTGTTTGGAAGACTTGGTTGCCATCTTCTCTAGGTGTGCTGGTCGCAGGCAGACTAAACACTCAGTAGGAGTGAAACTGGAACCTGATTGTGTCCAGAAGTCAGAGATGGGGGTTTGGAGAAGCTGGCTTAGTTGCTGTGAAATTGTTCCTGGCCTCTGGATCTATGCCCTGGGCCCAGTGTAGACAGAACAGGAAGGCAGTGAACTGGCGGCGAGGAGGAGCCGCAGCCCCTGGGGCGGGAGACGCACAGATGAGAGATGGAAGCTGCAGCCTTGACTCCTGGTGTGGAAGTTAGTGTGGAACGTGCTCCTTTGAAGCCTCTCAACCTGAATCT
This sequence comes from Hydrochoerus hydrochaeris, assembly GCA_004027455.1. Taxonomy (NCBI): domain Eukaryota; kingdom Metazoa; phylum Chordata; class Mammalia; order Rodentia; family Hydrochaeridae; genus Hydrochoerus; species Hydrochoerus hydrochaeris. The sequence continues at coordinate 6,150 of PVLA01000206.1, forward strand.
CATGATCTATTCTGTAATTTTATCACTAGAACTTCTTAGATCTTCTTCTGCAGTTTTCATCTTAGGCTACTTCTAGCTTAAACCTTTAGCTTTCTCTTGACTGCCACATAATTTCTTTTACTGAATCATTATTTTCCAAGCTCTCAGTCTCTCTTCTGATTCACCCTTTCTTTCCTGTGTTCTGGCTGGTTGACCTTCTGGTCTACCATTCATTTGGTCAGTTAGCATCAAAAGTCTTTTTCCGTATCTGGTAGCCTTTTCTTCTAGCTAGTTCTGAAGCCCTATTATATTACTAATTACTTTGAAAATTTAGGGAAAGTTTTGGGTCTTGTTCCCAGAAAATATCCTATATCAAAAGGAGCATGGATGTCTACACACACACGCATAGTCAAGAATCCAGGGCACTCTCAAGTTACGACCCTGGACCTACAGGGAAGCAAAGAGCTTTGTTAGCATCCTGGAGAAGCTGGGTTTGGAACACTGGAGAAATGGTCTTTCTTATCTTTGCTGTTGACTTCTTTCCTATGCTTCCACACAGGCAACGGAAGCAGGAGGCAGTGAGGGGCCATTTATCTGTGACTTGTGCTTTATTCTTTAAAGTAGCAGTGTTCACGCTTGCTTTTCATCTGGATGGGATCAGCCACCAGGGAAACCTTTCACTGAAGTAATAGTTCCTCAGTTTGGCCATGCGAAGTATGAAACCCCAATAAAACAAATAATTCAATAATAATTTACATAATTTCATAGCCTAAATAATCAATGATGGCCACTTTACATATTTTGAGATATGCTGGTCTTTGGCTTTCTGAGTGTGGAATTGGGAGAAGAAGACTAAAGAGGTCACCTCTGCCATGGTCGGGTCTTCTCCATGTGAGCTTATCACCTCATGTGAATATTCCTCTGAATTTTTCTCAAATCAAAAACATTCTGGAACACAGAATCATTTAGTCAGGGATAACTGATGGCTGGCCATGTGCTAGGATCTCAGCTCCTACATCTTTAGAATGGCAAACAACAACCTTGCTGAATATTTGGCTCATAAATGATAGCCAGACAGTGGCTACTCAAAGAATTCACAGTTTCCCATGCAAACTGGGTTGTAAAAATTCGACTGCTTCTATACTCCCACCAATCCTTCAGTTGCTGCTGTTACTTCATGTCACAGTGGACAGAGTGGTACTTAATGAAGCAGGCCTCTATCAGGTGTCCTGCAGTAGGTCTAGTCTCTACTTCTCTGTTCCTTGGAGTGTTTTGTTTGTGTGCACACTTGTGTGTATGTGTATGTTTGTTTATGTGTGTGTGGTGGTTCCTTAAGACCACATTCATGTTTGGAAACTTTCTGGAAAGATTCTTGAGACATAGCATAAAGTCTTTACACCTGTGTGTAATCCAGCCAGCTAGGATGACCCTGTGAGAGCCAGGGACTGTGGGCATGCAGGCTTCTCTCTGCTGTGCTTTCTCCAGAGGGCTCTCAAGGCGCAAAGTCCCCACCACTGGAAATGCAGCCACATGTGTGTGATGTTTCTGTCCAGCAAGACTGTTAGAGACTGTGCCTAGAATTTTTGTTGGGAGCTAGACACATGGGCATCCTTTGCCTATATTACAAAATTCCAGAGTCCAGAGACAAGCAGGTATTCATTGTAACATTGTACGTAATTTTGTACAAACACTGTGGGCACGGTGGCCTGTCCTGACCACTTGGGGTAGATACTGTATGAGTTTGCAGAATGGTTTGATATCCAGGTTCCAGATCCAGCTCTGCAGGGTTGCCTTCCTGAGGGTAGCAGCATCAGGCCTGCTGTGTCCACTCTGTTGTGCATATTGAGTGCCCTCCTTGGTCAGCTTTTCTGTTACTGTAATACCTGACATATGACATGGAGGAAAGTTGCTCAACCCACAGCAGCCAGGAAGTAGAGAAACAGGAAGGCGGTTAGGGACCAGGCGTAGTTTCTAGGGTCACATCCACACTGAGAGAGGCCTGGAAGTGTGCTTTACTGATCTCCTAGGACTCATTTAAGTCAACCAAGTTGACAAATTAATCATCACTCCGCTGTGGTGGGGAACCAAGAGGTGAGGGTAAGTGTGAATGAGGTTCCATTCCTCCCTGACAAGGATGCTCTCTGCTATGGGATTCACAGCCTTTCCTCTTTTGCTTTGCAAATGTCCTCCACTTACATCAGTTAAGTGCATGTGGTCAGTTCTCAACTCAAAGGAATGAAAAATGTTTAAGGAGATGGATGATTACCCCAGTTTGATCATTATACACTGTTTACATGTATCATCACATTGTACCTTACACATGTACAATTATTACGTTATATATACACACATATGTATACTATGTATGCCTGTATGTATGTTTGGGACTGAATTTTCTGAGGGGTAATGTAGGTTAATTACATGCCACACAGTCTTAGGTCTCTGGATTAATTTGGCACAGGATGAAAGGTCCCTCCAAAGTGCTCCTTGTGGTAGCTTTTCCAGTTGGTTGGTTCCTTTGTGAGCATGACCTTGGAGGACAGGTATTGGTTTTGTTTAGCTTTATTTCTAGGTTTTCCCTAAGCTCCATTGAGCACTGTTCCTGGGTCCCACATTTTGTCCAGAAGTTGCCATCATGTCCGTCCTGTGCTGGTCTCCTTTCTCAGCCAAATGACCTCCCTTGCCTCAGTCTGGGCTTTGTAGTGCCCATGCTACATGGACCTTACTAGAATTTTCCCTTTACCCATTGGATTATTTCCCCCTTGAAAACTTTGTGTAAAAACCCTCTTAAAGTGATCTCTAGCCGCATGCACACCATCTCTCTCCTCTCTTAAGGTCATTATTTCTTCTCATGCAGATTTTTGTGGAATGATTATTGTTTTAAATATCTTGAACAGTTCTATTAAAAGTATTCCCCCATCTGTTGATTTGGGGAGAGTTTAGTTTTCACTTTGCTGTCTTAAGTTCTCTGTTTACCAGAGCAGTTCCTGAATAGTCAGCAGTGAGTTCCATTGATTGGTATGTAATGGACCTTCTCACCAAGAACACCAAGAAAAAAACAGTTACCTACAGAGCTCGAAATCTGGAGGAGAGCCACACTTTATCAGCCCAAGCTTCTTAAAAGATCAGACTGGCATTCGCTTAAAGCAGTCTCGGGGAGTGCACCAAACCATGTGGGCTACAGATTGGTCATTGATTCGTAATGGACATGGTCAGGTGATGTGTTCACAGGAATTATGTTATTCTTTTAAATAACTTTGTGTAAGTGTGTGTGTGTATGTGTGTGTGTGTGTGAGAGAGAGAGAGAGAGAGAGAGAAAGGGACACACACACACACACACATCTGAAATTTCAGGTGAACACACACCTGAAATTCCTCATGATAATAGTTGAATGATCTGATATTTATGATTGACAGCCTTTTTTCATTCAGTTATTCACTCAAGAAATATTTTAAGCTTGTCTTATATGCTGTGTACTGTATGGGTGGACTTTTAAAAGACGGACAGAAAAAGCATGTTACTTTCTACATGTCGAGTGCAAAAGACAGTACAGCCGTGAGTTCTAACTAACAGTGGAGACCTGGAAATGTGGCCTGAGTGTGTGTGTTTGAGTTTGCATGTCTTGGAAGTTTACTTTTTCCAAAGCTCACAGAGGAAGCTGGGCCTGCAGAGGACAGGGGATGGAGCAGATATTGTTATAAAATGGAAGATTCCCTGTGCTAAGCATTATAGTCTGCTGAGGGAAGAGACTAGGCATTGAAAGCTCAATGAGCACCTGGTGTTCTAGACTCTGGCGGGCTGTAGTCCACATGAACTCTGAATCGACTCTCCAACTTAGGTAATACCAGTCTATGTGCAGCTTATAGGTAAATGCATGAGGCTGTAGCTTGGAGAGTTGAAATTAACTTACCTAAGGTCACACCATTTGGTTTATTTATTTCTGTGCTGCCTTGTTCCAAACGAGCTTTCAGGCAATTGAGCCACACAGTAAGAAGGTTTCTGGTGGTCTTTCTATGTTCCCAAGAAAAACAAGACTGTATTTTTAAAAATTCTTTTTAAGGTTAAATGATGCATGGTTCTTTGGTAAATATTACTACATGGATAACTCCAAGTTTAAATTGCACAAAAATGCTTATGTGAACCAATGTTGGAATATGTGGGAGTCATAAAGGAAGTCTCAGTATTTAATTTGATAAATTCATGAGCTTTATATAGTCACTCGAGCCACTCATGCCAGTGCCTGGCGGTGTGCACAAGAAAGTTCTTACTAACAGCTGCACAGCTGGTGTGGTGTTGTCATCATTATTACTTACTTTTAATTACCAAAATTGCACATGGGCTACAGACTGTAGGTTGTACCAAACCAAATCTCTAGAGTAGTTGGATTAATAGTAAGATTTATAATCCTTTGTCAATGAGAGTGATTCTGTGTATGTTCATATAAAGAACCAGTACACATCAGAAAAACATGCAGAATCTGGATTGTACTCTATGGTCTGTTATTCTCAGCCTCTATCTCCTGTTCTAATTCATTGGTGCTTTATGCATATATTGAAAGTGGACTCCTTAGGGCTGGGGATTTAGCTCAGTGGCTGAAGCACTTGCTTACTAAGTATGAGGTCATGAGTTCAATCCCCAGTACAAAACACACACACACACACACACACACACACACACACACACACGATGAAATAATTTTTAGGGGATTATTCATCATCCCTTACTGCAGCAATAAGGAAAAGTTGATGTATTTTCCTTAGGGAGGCTTTGAACACTGGATTTCTCTGGAATGCCAATTCTATTTAGGTGGAAATGGGGAAAAATGACTGCTAAAAGGATTAGTCATCTCCTTCAAAGTTTAATGAAGGCATTAGGTCCCATGTGCTTAATGTGCACAAGTAAGCTGTGCTATTTGATGGATTGATGTAGAAAGGTCCCTGAGTGAGAATTATTTCTGTGTGTAATCATCTTTCTTTGTAGTTCCTTTTGGACCAGGTTTCTCATCTAGACACCTCCATAGTCCTAACTTTTGTGGAAGTCTGCTGTGATTTTACCCAAATTCCATGTACTTTAAAGAAAACTCTTTCATGCCGTTACTCAGATAAATCCAAACTCATGTAACTTTATTTTTTCAGTCTTCATTGTTTTCTGTTCTTGGCAGCCTTTCCATTCATTACTCTAGGTCATTGATTCTTAAACAGTTTTTATATTTTACATTTTTTTTTGTGTGTGTGTGAATTTGATGAAAGGTAACATTCCTACTTTTCTGAAAAAGCCAGTGTATGTATAGATTTACATGTGATTTAAGGGCACATGGTACTTCTGAAGCCTATAAGTAGACCTTCCTTAGGGACCCTTACCCTTGGTCAGTGAAGACAAAACTTTTAGAGCTTTCAGTGAGACAGACATCACTCTGTGGTGTGTAAATGCTGCTCTAGGTGAAATAAACTAGGGTGGTACTAATTTAATAAAAATATATAGTCCATTTGTACAGTGTAGCTAGAAAGAGGAATAGTAAAGCTTTTCAATGCAAATTTCTATGTATTTCAAGATACTACTTTTTACTTATGTACTTACAAGAATTATTCACTGTCTAAAATGTTTCAAAAAGATTTCACTTATGTACCTATAGCTCCCCTTGATGAATGTAATCATGTACTGTAAACATGTACTAATAAAAATTTTGAAACTAAAAGATAAAGACAGAACTCAAATCTTACAAAGCAAAAACAGGTTAAAAGAAAAATAACACCCTGGTATCAAATGGAAGATGATACTTAGGAGACCAGTGACTTGAAGTCTCAGAAAATGTTCAGAGAATTCCTTCTCTGATTTAGTCCCAGCATGAGTTCTCACAGAATGGACTCAGAGCAGGGATACATGTGTCTCTCCTTGGAGCCTTTGGCTAGACTTGCAACCTCTGAAAGGCACAGGTTCCCTCAGTCATTCTGTGCTTCTGTCATAGAAAGTTTCATGGACCAGAAATTGTGGCTGCTTGCTAAAGTTTTAAAATACATAGTTTCATTTTGTACTTTATTCAGTTTTTAAAATCCTTTAAATGCTGAGAGTATGACTCACTGTTACTAATTAGCTATCATTCTGGAAGTACTAGACTGGAAAAACAGAAAAATGAAAAGTGGTATACAAACCCTGGAAGGAGAAATGACTATGTATTCATATCAAGAATGGATATGAAGAACTACAGTATTAGTTACACTGAAATGATTCATTACGATGGAAGATTAAAACTAATTATCAAAATTGATAGCTTCCTTATTTACAAAAATCAGAAAATACAGTGGGAATATGGGTGCTGTTAAGGGTGTTTTCCAAAGAGAAAAATTACCTGAGAGTGAGCCGAAATCCACACATGGGGAACACTGTAGGAGCACGCCGCGGAGCTGCACCCGGGGCAGCTGTTGGAGGGCTGGGCAGAAGCGGTTTTCTGTGCTGCCGCCCAGACTGAGTCAGAGCATCCGTTCTCCGACAGTCTGGCATTGTCCAGTAGAGTTTATAATGGGCTTGACTTTGAAAACACACGCTGTCTCACTCGTTCGTGGACTCAGCATCTCAGAGTAGGAGAATGGTTCCGAAAGACTGTGGAAGACAGGAGCGCGGGAAAGTGTGGGTCAGTGGTTATGAAAATCATGGTTAGATAGGAAAGATAAGCTTTGGGTGCTTGTAGTGAATGATGTATTACATATTTCAGAATAACCAGAGGAAGGGAAAAAGAGGGCTAAATAAATTATATTGTAGCCATAAGAAGCAAAACTCTGGAGCCTATTTAAAAGAATAAAATAGCTGGGTTTGGATCCAGAAGCCTGTTATTCCAGCCACTCTGGAGGCTGAGACAGGCAGGGGGCAACTTTGAGGGCAGCCTCGGCAACTCAGCAAGACCCTGTCTCAAAGAGTAGAAAGGGCTGCAGATATAGGTTAGTGGTAGAGCATTTCTGGATTCTAGCCCCATTGCTGTGAAGAAAAAAAAAAAAAAGAAGAGAAAAAATGAAATGAGGTTTGTAGATATTCTCAGTAAGTATGCAGACATGTCATTGGGTGACCCCCAGTGATCTGGGGGCCCTGGTTTGTGGATAGGACCTATAATTTTATTCTAACCAGTACAGTGTGACAAAGGTGTTAGTATTTTGTTATACAAGACTTCGTTTTAGCACACAGGAAGTTCCCCTGCTGACCTTGAAGAAATGAGACATCTTGAGACCTGCCAGTGGAAAGGGCTGAGGGCCCTCAGAGGCTGACATAGCCGCTAACCCATTGTCAGGGGAGAAAGAAATCCAAACTGTTAGTCGCACAACTGCAAAAAAATGAATTCTGCCAATAACCTACAGGAGCTTGGAAGCAGATTCATCTCTGGAGTGACTTCCAGAATGCAGCCGGGCTGGTCTGAGGAGCAGTGGGCATCCCGAGCAGGGGATCCAGCTGAGCTGTGCTCAGATCTCAGGCCCTGAAAATGTTGAGATGATCGATAGCTGCCTTACATGCAACACAAATCAGAAATCACAAAGCTTGCTAAATGTGGCATTTGCAGCCATGGAGTTTATGGTAATTTGTTAGGCAGCAATAGAAAACTAATACACTAAAACTGAATGATCTTCAAGACACTAACAGCCTCCCTCACTCTGCATGAAGTTAAAAACATTTCATGCCACTTACTGATCAACTTTCCATTCATATCTTCACTTACTGCACTCTGGACACATTGACCTCTTTGGTATTCCTGGAACATGCAAGCACATTTCTGCCTTGGGGTCTTTGTGCTTAATCATTTATTCCCAGTTCTAAACTCTGCATGTCCCACAATAGGCATTCAGTTCGTATTTGAATAGCTAATTAAAAATTGAGGTGTGGAATGATATCTCAATTATGATCCTTCATGCATTAATGTATCTAGGTAGTTATATGTGTGTGAGCACACAGGCAACTTTTTAAAGATGTTCTGAGAAAGAAACTATTGCTGTTGGTTTCCTTATGGAAAGATGGAACTTGGTGTTTGGAAGAAGAAAGGCTTAAGTAAATGAATTTTCTGATGTTAAGTATGCATCAGGTATCATTAATAGTGTTATCAAGATTGGGAAATTATGGTGACTTATCATTTTCTTCCTTAAAAAAAGCAAGCCATTTGATACTTAAATTTATATTATTTAATAAGCTATTATTCTAGTTCTATATCATTTTAAAAATATCTGTTTGACTAGTCTATTGGATTAAACTGGAAATTGCTGAAATTTTTAACAATGGGTCTGATTCTTTGAGTCCAGGCTGCTTACCCTCTTTCATGCACTTCACCTTTGATGAACGAGGGTCTTGTGTGGCTTTGCTATTCTTGAGTAAGAAAAACTGGAACTAATGGGGAGAGAGAAGTATAGTGTGTATGATCTCTTGAGCACATTATGTTTATTGTGAAGCATTTTTATATCTTGAAGTTACTTTGAGAGTGGTTACTTTTTGTATCCAAACTACTGTTTAGTTATGTATACGTGACATTAGAAAAGCGAAATACTTGTCTCGTGGTTGATTTAAATTGGCCTCCGTGTTACCCATTTCTACCATGGAAGTGTAGAGGTCTGTATCTCCTTTCATTAAACATATGAGACTACTTTGATCATTAGCCTATGGCATAAGCAACTCCTAACTGTGACCCAAAGAGACTGGCAGCCTTGACATCATTCCTCTTGGAATCCTTTTCCTGTAGAAAGCCAATTGCTGTGCTAACGGTGCAGCTACCCTGAGACTGCCATACCATGAGGAAACGAGCCCATTCAGAGGGGCTGGAGAGTCTGAGGTGCTTGACCAGCCCTCACTGCTGTAGCCTGCCCATCTAAGAATGCATCAAGCATAGCACGGTATGTCTGTCTTGGTTATGCTAGACTTCAGAACCCCAAGGAAACCGACTTGCACTGTCACTCTGTTCCAACCCTCGGTCCATTCAGCTGGCCCCAGTGGAGTCTGATCATTTCTGCTGTGCCATGTTCAAATTCATGAACCAGAAAATGATAAACTGGTACTAGTTATGAGCTTTCCAGAGATATCAGAGACTGGGTAGTCCACATGGTTGCACAATCCATATGGGACAGCAGAAGGATCCCACAGCTACTCAGTACTGGAAACTGGAATTAGAGAGACTGAATGCAACACCTTCCAAGATTGAAGACCTGGACACTCCCTGGGGCGAGTTCACATTGCAAGGCTCCAGAACTCGGAGAGCAATAGCCACAGGCCATGGCAGCAGCAAAACATGCCTCCTGAACCAGAATCAAGCTTGCCTGTGTGCTGGCGCCTCCTTCTCATTTCCTTTTTTTCTTCTGTCTGGTCTGCAGCCTATTAGATGACGATGCCCACAATGGGTAGGTGTTCCCCTCTCAGTTCACTGGCCTGCATGCCAGTCATTTTGGGAAATGTCCTGGGGCAGAGGAAGAGGTGTGCTTTACTAATCTGTTAGCAGTGTGTCATTTAATCACAACAGACACATCTCACTGTTTCATGAAAATACACTTTGGTTTTGTGAATTGTTTTCCTGTTGACTTCCAGAGGAGTTTTCTTTTACAGAGGACAAGCAGTATCTTTAAAAGTTACATATTTAAAGGAGAGTGTCCACTGTGGGCTTCCTGTCCATGGTATCTACATCTTTCCTGTCCATGGTATCTACATCTTTTTGTACCATAAAAGTTGTGAAAATGGAAATACTGTATAGAATCTGACAGGTCATTAATTCTCCTCTTCTCACATTCTCACCTATTGACAGCAATTTCAGAGCTTTCCCTGCTGGACTAAGATTTCCACCCACTCCTTCCTTTCTTGCTTAGCCTTCCCTAGCATACCTACTTATTGGTGGAACTTTCTGAGCTTTTCATAACTGTCCTCAGTAGTAACATGGTACCTGGATGGTTTTTCTTGGTTACATATTTTTATATAATATATAGAGAAATAAGATTAAAATGGTTGTAGGTGCTGTGGAACTTAGTAAGTTTCAAGAAGGGGGTTAATCATTCTGCTATGGGACAGAATTATCTCTCCTTGTCTATGGAAGAAGTAAAAGATTAATTTTAAGAGGCCAAATAAGGATGATTTTATTTACAGTGAATATGAATATGCATCTTAGCAGTTCACAAAACCTTTTCCTTTTCATATACTTGTTATCTAATCTGTTCTTTTTCTGGACAGAGCCTTCCCTAAAAGGATCAGGGCCTCCCTCTGCCATATGCACAGATCAGGGCAGGAAGGGAGCCCTGATTCTATGTGGCAAAGGCTGTGTGTGTGTCAGAGGGGAGCGGAGGGGTACCCTGCACTGCTGGAAAGTGTGACAGGTCAGATTGACAGCCTTGCTCTGCAGAGGGGAGAGTGACTCATTCAGCTTTGATAACTGGATGAGAACGTCTGAGACATGGCTTTATGTCTTGCTTGTAGACTCATGGGTCAAACATTGAAACTGCATGTAGCTCTGAGCTCCTTTGGAAGACCTCAGCTTCAACTTGTGAAGCTTTGTGGATACAGAATTCCCTGTCTCCTGAATTAATCTACCTAGGAATTGTCTAACTTGAACAATTTAAAGGATTTCTGGTCTTGGCTCACATTCACCTTACATATACTGATTAGTTCTGGTTTTAACCTTAGAGGCCAAATACAAGGCTAATCCCTTTACCCTGTGTATTTTAAGCATTTAAAAATCAGGACTGTGGCCTGTTGGTTTTCTTTCCAGTTCCTTCAGTCATGACTTAGTTTTGAACTTCCCACTTCCATCTCCGCTCTGGGGACACTCCTGTTAGCTGGTGACTCTCTGATTGTAGAACCACACATAATCCCAGATGTGGTCACTGATCAGTGAGGAACCCAGTTCATGTGAGCCTCATCCTCTTCCATGCCCCGTGTCTGCCAAGCCCATCTGTAGCATTATCCGTTTGCCAGTTAGTGGCCCCACTGTGGGCTTCCTGTCCACACTGACTGTCCATTGCTTTCACTGAAGCACATGTTCCTCATCATATTTTGTGCAGCTGCACAAAAACATACGCTTTTTTCCTTTCTGTTGGATCTTATATTTCTGGTCTCTTTGTTCCCCATGTGTTGAAAGCTTTTTGGATGCACTTCTTGCTCAGGAAATTACTCAATATCTCTCCCATTCTCACATCACCTGCTGATGAAAACCAAGCCAATGAGAGCAAATACTGAACTAGAGTGCTCTAGTTTAATACTAGAAATGTTTCTCTAGATTTGAGTTGTGGATTTCAACCATGAGCAGTTTGGTCTCCCCAGAGGACAGTGTTTGAGGATAGTTTTGGTCATCACCACTGGGTGTGGGGATGCCATTGCTGGCTAGCAGCTAGGGACAGTGTTAAACATCTGCAATGCCCAGGAAGGTCCTCCACTGCGAATTATCATGCCCAAATGTCAGTCACACTGGTGTTGAGAAGCCCTCATCTAGATTATTGTAGTTCTGCTGAATGGTGTATTTTGGGTATGATATTTTAAATTTTGTTCATCAAGCCGACTATATCAGTATCCAAATCAGTATCCAATATCTTAAAGTGTGACCTGGGCATCCCCCGGACCCTTCCAGAGATCTGAGGTCAAAGGTATTTTTTTCCTAATTGTCCTTTTCATTCTCATTCTTCTCAGTTTTTCAGTCTCATTCTTTACAGTCATGTAGTGGCATTTTCCAGAGGTGATATAAAATGGTGAATGTAGAAGTTGATAGAATCCAGCTTTCTTTTAAGCCAAACATGGGAGAGACTTGCAAAATATAAAACAATGCCAGTCTTAATAGTAAATTATTTTTGCTTTGGGTGACATATTTTTATGAAAAACATTCAACTTTTAAAAGTTTAGTCATTATTGACACTGCCAATATCAATGGATATAATCCACACAAAGTCTCAATTTTTAAGAATGTCAAGAGATCCTGAGAAGAAAAACACTGTGATTATCTGATCTATGCTATATTTCTTCATTTTGCACAAGGATATCAGAAGTGATAATTTCAAGCCCTTGCTAGAATCATTATGTACAGAATTTTGGTATGTTTTCCTACTTGGAAGCCCTATACTCAAAAGAAATGAACTTGCATGTATGTAGTGAACCAGTGCTGGTCTGGCTGTATGCTTTTCTGTATGTCTAATTGACCTCCACTCTTTTAGTAATCAGTTTTCAGAGCCTAAGTTGGTATCTCTGTGTAGTCAGAAGGCTTTCCTCAACCTTAGTTCCCTGTGCTCATTCATGTGCATCGCAAATGCATTCACAATGGGGCTGTAATACTTATGTTTTACTGCTGGGTGGCTTGAGCTAGTAGTAGTACATGCACGACTGTGCCATTTACACCACCTGCAGTGCAAGCTTCCTGGTGGGGCAATCTTGGGTGTACCCCAAGTGGCTCAAGCTGGTGGAAGTGTGTTATATCTTTGCAAGTGGCATTGATGCTTGAGCTGACTCCCAAGGGGAGGCATGGAGTGCAAGTGTCAGAAGCATACACAGCTTTACTCAAAATATTTTGAAGTCTACTTTTGTGAAACATAAGTTTCTGGTATCTGAAAAAAGGGCAGTGGTATTGCTACTTCTTAGAATGAATACATGGTTGGATTCTTTAACTTGAAAAATCTTCAGCTTTACATTTTTGTACTTAAGTAGTTCAGAACTTTATAGATGCCTTTGATTTGGTTCCAGCTGTAAGGATGCAGTTTTTATGGATGATACGGTTTTTATGCATGTCCTCTTTTTTTAAATTCTGCTTTGAATGTGGAGGAGAGTAAAGGCCTGCTCCACTAAAGCATGTGCGGAATAGGGGGATGGAATGGCAGGCCAGAGTTCATAGCATGGCATCTGGGTTACCAGAAACCTTCTGAGATTGCACAGCCCTTTTGCATCAGAAAGCTGAAGCCTTAGAGAAGTTATTCTTTCAAACCCATGTGCATTTTAGAAACAACGAACACTATTATTTTATAACCTTGGGGTCCTTCATTGGTAATATATATGATCATGTCCTAGTTATTTAATCCCTGTAACTTTGTGTTTCTTTCTTTGTATCTTTGAGACCTACAGAAAACTTGAATGTGGCTCCATGAACATTTGCATATCTACCTCATGCATTGTAATTCTGTCTTTGCTATTGCCGTTGAAACACTGGGAACCAAGTTCTCTTGCATCATGACCTTCATCCCTAAATTCTTGAACATATGCCTCTTAAAAACAAAGACAAACTGAGGAACTTTGATGCTGACAATGTGCTTCTCAGTACAGACTCCAAGTGCAGCCCAGAAGCCTGCACATTGACATCAACTAAAATTGTTGGAAGTAAAGCCTGTTCACGGTTCCAACCCTGACATCAGATTCTGCATTTTAGTAGGACCATAGGTGATGAATATAAGCATAAATGTTTGACAAAACACTGCTTTACTGGAGACTTTGCCTGTCCTCAAAAGATACCTTGTATAGCGAAATTCCCTCCTGTCCAGTATCCAACCCAAGACCGTGTATTGTGTTTGATAATTGTCATGTCTTTAGTCTCTTATTTTGAATTATGTTTCATTCTTTGTCTTTCATGCATTGTCACATTTGAAGTGTTCAGGGCAGTTTTTCATAAAATGATCTTTAATTTGACTGACTTTATGATTACATTTAGGTATATATTCTGGGGTGGTTATTAAGTGCTAATGTTTCTCAGTGAATTACATCAGTAAGCACTAAATGCCAGTTTGTTGAAGTGTCTATGAAGGTTTTTTAAAAAATTTTTTTATTTTAAAGAGAATAAAACAAAACAGAATAAAGCAAATTAGAACAGAACAATGCCAGTAATACAGGACTTCAAAACAAGACATTAGGAAATCAACAATGGCTGCCATAATGTCTCTCATTTATTTCAAAATAGCCATCCATACCACACACACAATAAAATCAAAACAAAATAGAACAAAACCAATCAAAACAAAAGAATTGAAAGCATTGCAGGACTTCAAAACAAGATAATAGGAAATCAACAGTGGCTACAATAATGTTTTGTTTACTTCAAAATAGCTGTCCATACCTTCACACATAATAAAATCAACACAAAACAGACTAAAACCAATCAAAGCAAAAGAATGAAAGCATTCTAGGACTTCAAAACAAGATAATAGGAAATCAACAATGACTACAATAATACATCCCATTTTCTTCAAAATAACTGCCCATACCATCAGACAGTAAAATATAACAAAACAAGATAGAATAAAACCAAACTTAACAAAATTATGAAAACAATACAAGAATTCAAAGCAAGGTAATAGGAAATCAACAGGGATTACCACCATCCCTTCTTAGGCATTTCCTCCCCTCTCATTTTCATAATATGTATTGTGCTTTTTGGATCCCTCTAACTCCTTCAGTTCTTTATGCTAAGGAGATAACTTGGTGTTCACCTGTATGAGTCCAAACCATTTCACCTATGAGCATGATCTCCAGTTGCATCCATTTACCTACAAGAGCCTCGAGATTATCCTATGTTGTAGCTGGATAGCTTTCTGTTTTATGAAAATACCATATCTTACCCATTCTGCAGTTGATGGACAAGTTACCCTTGTTTTTTAGTCTCCTGTCACATGGAACAATTGTTTGCTCTGCTCTGATTTTCAGTCTGTGCATTTCCTTTCGGATTAAATGTGTTGCTTGTATGCAGTGTATTGACGGATCTTGTCTTGATCCACTCTCCCTGTGTTTCTTTTTATTGGTGAATCAAAGCCATGTACATTAATGGTTACAGCTAGCATGCCTTGGGTCATCTCTGCCATGCTACCCTCTTGCTATTCGCCCTCCACTTTTCCTTTTCATTCAGTTGCCTGACCTGTTTGGCGATCTCCCTCTGCTGCTGTTCCTTGTAACCATGGTCATCTTTGTCTGTCTCCAGGATATTCTTCAGCACTCTCTGTAGGATTGGTTTGGTAGTGATGAATTCCTTCAGTTCTTCTTTATCATGAGAGTATCTTATTTTTCCATCAGTTTTAAAAGATAGTTTTGCAGGCTACATCGATCTGGGTTTGAAACACTTCAAACTCTTCACTCCAAACTCTGGGTTTGAAACACTTCAAACTCTTGACTTGGTGGTTTGTGTTGTTAAGTCTGTTGTGATTCTGATTGACTTTCCTTTATAGGCAATCTGCTCCTTTTTTTTTTTTTTAATTTATAAAGAAAAAAAAAAAGCTAACCAGAAAAAGGTAAAAACAGTACAGAATTTCAAAAAAATAAACAGTAAGAAATCACTAGTTGATAAATTACATATTGTCTTCTCAGATATAGTTGTTGAAGTTACAAAATTAAAGCATACAAAGTGGACATTCAAACAGTGAGGCTGCAACAGTTCTGTTCAACAAACTCAGCAACATGGTTTTCAACCTGCACACTTAAACATACATGCAGCTATATCCTTTAGAGCACTTTTTTTTCTCCCTTTTGCTTTTTAAGTCCATTATCTGTTTAGTTATATCATGTTTCAGCTTTCTCAGTACCTTACTGATCTGTTTTGTTGTTATTTACTTTTTAATCAACTTGATAATTCTGTTGCTTTGTTTTTGTGTTTCACCTCATCCATTCCCCATAGATCAGCTTTGGGGGAATTGGGAGTTTTTGGAGGTATTTTGTTACTTTATCTCTCTTTTTAAAAAAATTATTATTATTATTATTATTATTTTGAAGGTAGTAAAATAAAGCAGAACAAGACAGAACAAAGCCAATTGAGACAGTGTAGTGAAACTGGTACAAAGCTTCATAGCAGGTTATCGGGATATAACAGTAATAGGTACAATAGTATATCTTGTTTTCTTCACAATAGTCATTCTTTCAATCAGGTACAGCAAAATGGAAGGAAATACCAAACTTATAAAAGCAGAATATTGAATAGAGCGATACCATTAATCAGAACAGAGCAAAACAGAGATAAAGATATTTGCCTTCTAAGAGATGGTAGAAGGAAATCCCTTGTATTTGCTCTATTGCATATTTCGATCCTCCCAAGAGATACTCAGATCTCTGGCTCCTACTTGCTAACGGGGGTGGTGGTGGTGGTGGATGTTTGATTCTTAGCCCATGTGCCAGAAGGCTCACAGCCATTTACCAAGTGGTGAGCTGGCTGCTTGTTTTTCCAGCGTCCTAAGTTCCCACATGGTGTAGAGCTCAGGAATTGCCAATGGTTCTTGCTCTGGGGCAGCTGCGGCTTGCTAGGCAACAGCCACTTACCAGAGCAGTGAGCTGGCTCTATTTCTTTTCTTTAGCAGCTTTTAATATTCTGTTCTTGTGCTGGATTTCTGGAATCTTGATTATTATATGTCTGGGTGTAGATTTACTTTTGTTATGGCTAGTTGGATTTCTGTATGCCTCACTTATCTGTATGCCAGATCCTTTTCCCATGTTTGGGAAGTTTTCTGCTATTACTTCTGTAAATAGTCTTATTTTTTATTTGCATTGACTCCCCACTTCTTCGCTATTTGTTACTCTCAAATTATCTTTGTTTTTGTCATCTTGAAGCTATTGAATTTTTATTTACTGGTTCCTTGTTATTTTTAAGAGCTCTTTCCTTTCATAATCTCTAGCTGTGATCCTGTCTTCAAGGTCTGAAAGTCTACCTTCAGGCTTTTTCAAGCAGTTTTGCCAGCTTTTGATCAATTTTTTAAATTTCCTGTATATCTCTTTGAATCTGTTTCATGCATTGTAATTCCTTCCTATATTGTTCAATCAAGGTTTCCATCACTTTTCTATGCTCCTTTTTTTTTAAATTTATGTCTCCTTTAGATATGCTCAGCAATTCTTTCATTGTGTTTGTGATTTCTTCTTTTACCTGGGACGTTATTTCTGATCTGATTACTTTTATAGTTTCATGAAATTGTTTCTTTACTTCAGTTGCTATTCTCTCAGAGATTTCAGGTGTGTAACTTCCATTTTCTTCCATGACTGTATCTCCCAGACTTGTTCTGTGTGGGCTGGAGGTCTGAGATTGCCTTTTGCTCCTTGGTCTTGACATTATCTTGGGTTCCTCCCAACAAGCTGGTTATGGAATCCCAGGCACTTCCCATGTTGGCTGCCCCTCTTCAGTGTAGGAGAGTGGGACAGGTTCCTGGGTTTCTCTGACCCCAGGTTCCCAGGCAGGTAGCAGGACATGGGGTGGGCTTCTCCAGACCTGTATGTACAGCTATAGTGAGGCTTCCCCGACGGCCATGGGTGCCTTGTGGTGGGGTGCTTCTTCTTTCAGCCTGTGTGTCTACGCTGGGACTCCCCTGATGGCAGTAGGCACACAGGGGTGTGTTTGTCTGATTTTCCTGGTTGACACTGGCTGCTTGAAGGGTCTCCAGTGGTGGCCTGTGGGCGCAGAGGGCATATCTGACTGTGTCTCCCTACCTGCACTGGCTGCCTGAAGAAAACAAGCTTTCCAATGGCCACAGTGGGTGCACAGGGACAGATCTCCCCATGATTTTTTTTTAAAAAAATCAACTGGTTAAGGTAGTATTCTGCTTATTGTTTAATTGTAGCATAGCAAGTGACCCAAAATTGAGCAGTAAAATATAGCCAATTTTATTTTTCATGACTATACAAGCAGCTGTTCAGATGGGCAAAGTGAGCTCGGCTTGTCTTCTGCTCCCCAAAGCCTGGGGTCTCAGTTGGGGATGGCTGTGGGTTAGGATCATCTTGAGGTTTCTGTCCTCACAGCTGGTGGCTGGGCTGACTGGGAGCTGAGCTCCCCTGGGTGATTGAGCTTGGCTTCTTGCTACAGCATAGGCTTCCTCAGAAACACAGCCACTTAGGGATCCAAGGGGTGTCCCAGCAAACAACAGAGGCCGAGGGCCTTTTGTGCTCCAGCATCAGAAGTCCCAGGGTTCACTTTCATGTATGCTGTGTACTGAAGCAGTTCTGAACCTGCCTAAATTTGGGGATGTGCGTGTGGGAGGTGCTACCTCTTGATAGAAAGTGTCAAAGAATTGTGCTCCTATTTCAAAACTGCTCTGGGTAGTGATGGAAAGATTTCTTAGTAGTAAATGTGCCTATTTTCTCTTTGTAATTGATACTACTTTGTCAGGAGACACTCAGAATATTTAAGAATCCTGTTCTTCCGCTAACTCTGACCCTTCAGATTTAGCATTCATTGTTGGTTCTTCCCATTTATTGCATGGAATTTAAATTAGATGAAAATCTTAATGTGTTCATCTCCAGGTAAATATATATTCATAAAACATAGTGCTAGGTTCTTGAAATCCTTTCTGTGACAAAGGTAAGCATGCACGACCCAATTTGACAGGTCCTTGACATTTCTTAATGATGTGAGTGCCCAATACCTATTTGGATGTCAGCAATAATTCAGGGGAAGGATTTTTATTTCTTTTAAGGCACACAGATAAATGTATGTTGCGATCATATTTATGACTAATCAGAATGAATTGTGCAATTTACATGGAAAGAGAGGCTGGTGTGGACCTGGGTCCATGACTTGTCTGAACAATTAGGTTGACAGTATGAGGGTTGGAATAGTGGGCTCTTTGGTTAAATATGTTCATGAGAGGCCAGGGATTTAGCTCAGTGGTATAAGCGCCTGCCTGGTAAGTGTAAGGTTGTGAGTTCAATCCCCAGTACAAAAAAAAAAAAAAAAAAAAAGGGACTGAGTTATTTTAAAATTCCTGATTAGAAACATTTTATTTGGAAGGTACAGTCTAATGTGTTTAGAGATTGAATGTTGTCCCAAAGCTTAGTCTTAACAGATGTGTGCTTAGGGGGTGAACATGTCATCTAGGTGCGTGAGGAATCTGTACAAAGTTATGTGGACTGCACTGACCAGTTCATTCTCTCCTAAGAACAATGTAGAGGGAAAAAACCTGAATGATACTTACCAAGATATTAACATTTATGTTTCTGTGTTTAGAACAGAAGATGTTTTAAAATGTTCTTCAAAGAGCTTGTTTATGAGCTTGTTTGTTTATGAACATTTTGAGTAATACAATACATATCAGTTGACACCTGTGTGATGCAAGTTATAATTTGGAAAGAAACTTATTTCAACAAAGAATAAAAAATCAAACCATTCCCCAAACTTTAGAAACAGAAATTAAACAAAGGGCCACTGGTACCTCATCCTCCTCTCACACCATTGCAACCTCCCATAAAGTAAAACAATTGACCACCTTCAAAACATAGTTTTCCAAAGGGGGAATAGAACCATAGGTTTGCTTTGGGGCATTTTATTTTTATTAGAGCTAATGTGGAAAAATTGAGTGATGTGTTACCTCTTAAATATATAGGCCAGTCTGGTAAACATATGTATTTGGAGAAGGTTCCAGATGATTCAGGTATATATATATCTATACATGTCTTCAAAAGATGTGTTCTTCACTGTGATTAAAATTCACGTATTCCTTTTGGGAGAATTAATGATGCATAGATTACTTTAAAAAAAATTTTTTTTGTGGAACTAGTTATTCTAACCTGCCCAAATGACTAAGTCATGATTTCTATTCCAATGGAAAATTCCATTCACCTCAACAATTTCATGAGGTAGTCGGTTCCAGATATGTTTATTTCTATTCAGTTTAATGATTCCCAAGTGTTACTGAGAGAGGATGCTGTTCTCAGCGTTCACACTGCCTGTGGGTAGGTATAGACCTCTCCTTGGGGACCTAGATCTTTTGGGCTGCAGATACATTTCCTGTGTTCAGATTTCATTGTTCCTTTTAATAACAAGTGACTTCTGAGAGATACTTGAGGCTCAGATGCAAGAAGGGTGAAAAAGAACAAAATAGAGCCTCAGAGGAGTTTGCAACCAAAATCGAAGGAAGAGAAAGAAGAGAAGGAATACCGTGTGTGGAGGATGCCTTATGGTTGATGTGGAACAGATTTTGTTAATGTTATCCTGGGTCTTTATTGCTGAAATGTAACGGTTTGTTTGCATGGGAGCAAAGGATACATTGGAGAAAAAAACTAGCTAGGCGTCACGTTTTTACTCAGAAAGAATACTTACAGACGTGGGGCTGTGAGAGCCGAAGGCGCAGCTGTGTTTGGGAGAATGCTTTCTTCTGACTGTGGCAACTGGAGGCTGCATTTTCCAAATGTGTGCAGGTGCTAGTGAATAAAGCTGCACCTGGAGTGTGTTTACAGCTTTACAAACCGGAAAACCAGCCTTTGATAACTGGGAATGTGTGTTCACACTGTGGGTATGGGGGTGATATGGCTTTGGCTTTATCAGGAAAGGTTCCGTTTATGTAACAGTGAGAAAGTTAGTAGCATGCGTGTGAAAACTTCTTAATGGCACTTAGTCCTCAGCGCACTATCCAAGTTACTCATTGTTTCGATTCCCCTTCTGGTCTTCACTGAACACTGGGTCGGGGGAGCACTGCTGTTGGTTTCCAAGTTAACACCCTTGAAAATACCTATGATTCGGAATAAGTGATACTAGGAGTGGCTTCCTCTTTATAAAATCTGATGATAAAGGCTGTTTTCTTAAAATTTTAAGACAAAAACCAAAATCAGGTATCAGTAGTTAGTGTATGAATGCCACACATACCAGTATCCATTGGGATTTGGGAATGGTTCTAAAAATGTCTCCTGAAATTCACCCACATAATTTAGAAAAACAAGAACTCTTGGTTTGATATATTCTGAAACATACGCTTTTAATTTTCTTTTTCTTTCTATCCTGTTTTATTATTGTCATTGCAAATCAGAATTGAAAGAATTTTTCCAAAAACTCCTGCTAAGTTAGGGCCCCAGCCTGTGGAATGAACAACCACAGGAATTGGAAGGTCCTCTCCTCCCTCTCCCATCTCCTGCGGCTGTGGAAAGCGCCTTAATCTAGCGCTTGGCAACAAACTCCAGACAGGATCCTTACTGTGCTCCAGGGTCAGCCGGAGATCTTGAGTGCCTATGAACACACTTTGAGGAATTGCAACAGTTGGGCAAAATCTCCCAGAAGAGGAAGTACATTGTCCCTAGGTATCCAGGGGACCCTACAGAGATGCCAACCCATGGCTTCTCAAGTCCCTTATGTAAAACGGCCTAATAATCTAGATACATCCTCCCGTATAGCACTGTAAATTGTCTCCTTATATCTAATGTAATGTGCTAGGTAAATACTTGCACTGTATTGTTGAGTAAATAATGACAAAAAGTCTGTATGTGTCAGTTGGAGGTAGTTTTTTTCTGAGTATTTTCTTTCAGCAGTTGGTTGGATCCCACAGATGTGGAGGGCTGGCTGCACATGCATAAAGCATGCTTTGTTGGCAGGAAGGGGTCAGAGCCAACAAAATGGGAAGTGGCAGTTGAAATCGAGGCCCTGGCTGGGGAGCAAGTCCCGAGTCTGGCACTGACTGGTGGTGAGAATATAAGCAAATCCTTAACCACAGGGGCCTCAGTTTGTTCAACTGTGAAATAAAGGGGTTGGCTTAAGGGAAAACCAGGATGCTTTCCAGCTCTGAGATTCTGAGTTTTAATGAACCAGAACCAACACGAAGCCTCAGAATATTTCCAGCCTCAAGCCTGAGCTCAACTAGTGTATATTTCATTGTCCCTTTTATCGCGTCTGGTCGAGCGTGTTACAGTGGACCCGTATTTAGTCATTAGAGGAGTGCTGATCAAGGACAGACAGCTGGAAACATGTTTTCAGCACTCTTTATGCCATTCACAGGGTAGCTAAGCCCTGAAGTGAGGTCATCTTTGGAAGTTGAGGGGTGTAAAACCATACTGAGGATCTTTCTATAGCAGTAAAGTCCAGTGAACTCATCTGTAGAAACATTCTTGGAAAAAGAGAATCACTTCTCCTCCTTAATTTCCTGTACACACACTGATAATTCAGTGGGCTTTAGTGCTATAGGTTTGAATTGGGTACCACTACACATTTTCAGACCCTGTCCTTATTTCCTGTTACCTGCAGAGTGTTTCTGGCAGAAGTGATACAGTCCTGCCCATGCTTGGCCTCTGGTGGCAGGGCATGGAGGATTTGCAGAAGGTCACACACACGGCTGAGTCCCACAAGTGTACACATCCATTGTGTTGTGTCTTGGGAAGCTGTGACTGTGAGCCGAGCGCCAGACTTCTGTTTGTGCTGGCACTAAGGAGACCGGAATAAGCTAGCGCCTCTCTACCTGACAAGCCTACGTGTGGAGGTTTGTTTTTTGGCATTGACTTACTCAGTTTGATGTTTTCTTATGTTGTAAATATGTAGGTGTGGAAAGATGTTTTTATCCTGGAAAAAAAAGGTTTGGAATAGACTTGATGTCTTGCTTCTCACAGTATTACTTAAGATGTGCTTATCTACCCTCGAACAAAGGCAGTTGCAAGCAGAATGCTAGAAAAGATAGGGAAGTCGAAAGAAACTTGCAGAGACCTGGGCAGTAAGAGGAATGTCTGTCCTTGCCGTGGTTCTAGAACTGGAAAATCAGTGTTGTATTTGGGAATGGCACATATTTTGGCAATCTGTAATGAAATAAATACTAATTTCTAGAATCAGATTGCCACAAAGCAGATAAGCACTGAAAAGTAAATAGTTTCAATATTTCCTCCTCTTCTAGGTCTTAAAAGAATGTCCTTTAAAATCATTCCTGGCATTTTGGAGAGAATCCTAAGCTGCTGGTAGCTTTGTTGCTTAAAAGAGAGACTTAGAGTTGATGGTGTGTTGAATGCAGGTGAAAAACAGTATTTTTGAAACATTTAGGTGGGTGCGGTGGTCTTACATTGGTAGCGCCCTGTGCTACTTTTTCCTAAGTAGATTCAAAGAAGTATTTGCTGCTGATTTTCCCCTAGGAATTACATTTTGTTTGTTTATAAACTATAATATTTTTGTAGTTTGGCAGCAGGTGCTTTGGAATCAGAGTTCAAATGTCAGTGTTACCATTTTTAAATTCTGGAGCCTTGGGCTGGATGTTTTACATTTTGAGCTTTTCTCATTTATAATGCGTGGTGGAAAGTACTTAAGGCAAATGTGGTTGAAACTATACAAGGGAGGGATCAAAAACTATGGTTTAAATTTTTAAAAAATGACAGTAAACACACATTGCTGTTAATCTTGCTCAAAATCACTCACCACCTTTGTTTTGGGCCCACTCACCCCAGCATTCTTGCCACTTTCTGAAGTGTTCTCAAAGTCCTCTCCTGTGAGCGTCTTTTAGAAAGGTGGTAAGAAGCACAGTGGGTGCAGCCGTGGAGTGCCGGCCCATGCAGAGGCAGGCTTGTGGGCAGTGTGTCCTCCCCACGTCTTCGCCAGGCCTGGCACCATGAGACTTCCAGTTCTTCTCTCACATCAAAACAGCCATGGCGATAAATGTTTTGAATCTGTTCAGGGCATTAAGGCAGCCACACCAGCACAATTAAAGACACTCATATAAAAGGACTTCCAGAACTGCTTCAGAAAGTGCCAAGAACCATGGGACGACGGTGTCTAAAGCCCAAGGCAGTTTGAGGCAGATTGATGGTGATGTGTCTTTAATTATAATAATTTTAAAAAAAATGTAAGCATGCAGTATTTTTCAGTCTAACCTTATGCAAGTGCTTCCAGGAAAACCTGGCACCTAGTAGGCATTTATTAAACATTACATGTAATTTAAATCTAAAATTTCAGTATTTAAAATACAGAAACAGAGACGCAAACCAATTGCTTGGTTCTAGGTGACTTGGGCATTTTGGAAAATGATCCTTTCCTTCAGCTCATTGGTTGAGTCCTATTCCAGAAACCTTTGGAATAACTTTGCTCAGGAGTGAATTGGGGAAATATTCAGGACCTTAAGAAATGAGTGGTCCTCTAAAAAGGGTAAAGGGTGGTTAAGCAGAATAATAAGGGTCTAAATTACTTTTTATCTTACATACTGTAAGTGATTATATCACAAATGCATAGATTTATTCTGGTTACTATGTTCTTAATGCTGCACTAAATACTTTAGAAGCATGATCTCACTCAGTCTTTATCATAACTTGAGCTGAGGGTGTAATGGCCCTCATTATTGACATGAAGAACTGAAGGACACTGTATATTAAGACTATGTCTCAGCTTCTGTAGCTGGTAAGACTTCAAAGTCAGAGCAGTACTGTCGTTAGCAACCACCTGTGAGTCAGTACCTGCCCCAGCCTTGTGAGCCTTTGCCACATATTTTATCAAGGCTGTGGTGGTTCGTTAGAATGTTTGAGTAACTCTCTGCCCAACTAGGAAGACACGGATAACCTGAGCAGTTGCCAGTTTTTCTGAAAAGTTTTTTCTGGGGTTTTATGACTTTTGTTTTGAGACCACTGTGGAATGACTGTGCAAATCAGTGTGTCTTTGCCTTGGCTCCATGAAGGAATACCCTGGGAGCTATATAATGTAAACCAAAGAAAAGAAAACAATACGAAGCCCTGTCCCATCTCCAGAAAGCCTGGTGGAAACCAAACAGTGCCTGAAGTCTTCTGGAGACTGACCAAGTTTGGGCCTTATCCTGGGATCTAGACTGAAGAGCCAGAAAGGACCCATCTGAGTCTGTAGGGAGGGTTAGAACCACAGTACTGTACACTGTGTGGCTGTGCACTCTAGCTCCACAGCTGGGGCTGCCATGCACCTCCTTCAGAGGCCCCTCCACACCCACACATGCACTCGGCAGAGGAGGAAGAGGTGAAGCGCTTTGGGTGCTTGTGCCATTCCGTCAGTCTCACCTTCCAGAGAGCCCACGTGGTGTTCAGTTCCAGGTCCTGGGATCTCACTGTCCCGGGGCCTGTCCATTCTTTGGATCGCCTGGCTCTGTGTACTGTTCGCTTTCCTATTCTGGTAGTGTTGCAGAGACGTTTGCTACATCTGGAAAATCAAGCATAGGTATGTCCAGCAGCTGTTCCAAATGGTGGTCACCACTGCTGCTGTCCTTCAGTGGGATTATGCTTCTCGTCTTCTGCGCTCTCTCTTTTGCTCTTCTCCACCTAATGGCCCTCGTGTTCCAACCACTCCACAGCTTTCTGTAACTTGAACAGTGACAGGCAGCAGTAAATCCAGCTGTGGACAATAGTCTAGGCAACAGAAGAACTTTAAGGCCCATAAGTAGTTTGCTGTTTGCAAGAGTGCCCTATTGGAACACAGCTTCTGTGGAAATATGGTGTTCGCAGGTTACCAGTTGGAGCAATAAATTAGATTTTCACTAGCAAATATTTATCCACAGTAATCCAAGTGGTTTTAAAATGCTGTTTACACATGAGGGGGCAGTATGGTACTATACAGGCAGCAGTCTGCTGAAATTGCTTATTTTTGTTGGTGTGTTATAATTTTTAGGTGAGCACTTTGTGCAATTAAATCTCCAATACTGTTCTTAATTTTAAACTATAATACATGTGTACATGATGCCTTTGCTCATGTCACAGGTTGTGTGTGTGTTTCTTTTTAAAATAACAGTTTCCTTATTATAATGGGATATTCACGCAATACCTTTTATTAGGAGTGTTACGTTTATGTTTTGTTTGAAATTGGCTGGCTGGCTGGCTGGCTTTCTCCACCTTAAGAGTGTAGTCCTCTGGAGAAAGTGTTGATGTTTTTATTATATTATATTAATTAACTTATTTATTTTACTTCATGGAGGGCTAAAAGGTTTCCAGTGTTGTAGGAGGGCGGCCTCTGATTCCAGGTCTTGGTAGTCAGGAAGATCTATCACATATCATCCTAGCATCATATATATGTGGTTTTCCTTGTCTCCAAAGGGGGGAAAATTGCTAAGCAAAGAAGCAGCACAATTTAATTAATGTTGTTATTGCTGATACATGAATGACATTGTAGATAAAGTAGGGTGCCAATGTTGTAGGTTTCATAAATGGAGAGGAAAATTATTCAGAGAAATTGGAAGGCATTAACAAGTTGATAAAATCTATGAAGCATTTTATGAAAAAATGTAAGTAGAAATCCAGAAAGGTAATTTCATAAGCACAAGCTATTTTTAAATGTGTAAAAAATATTTCAGTCAGATGTTTCTGTTTATGTAGTTAGAAAAAAAATTGAGACCATCATTTTAGCATAAATATAACCCTCTGGGAAAATTTAATGGGGTACTTGTTTTTGACAGTTCATCCTGGCTAGTTTCTTTGGGGATACAGAGCCGTGCTACTATCTGTATCTCATAAAGACAGTTTAGTTTGGGGAAGGATAGTTGAAGCAAAATGATTTGATGTTGTTTTTAATTTTAATAAGAAATTTTATTTTAAAATCTGTTAAAAATAAAGTAAAAGTTTTCTGGCTTACTTCTCAAATTTGAAGGAATGGGGTTTTTGGCTGTAACCTATCTTGATTGAAATCCAAATCAAATATTTGATGTTGGTTCAACATAGCAATACATAGGTTTCTCTTCACAGCCAACAACTGATGCTCTTTATACTTTGGTGGCAGATTTTTCGGACCTCACCTGATACCACATTCCCCGAGTCCATGTGCCTGTCCTCTTCGCCCCCAAATGCTCCACCAAGGCAATCAAAGAGACAAGGACAGAGGATGAAGAGACCTGTGGCCGTATACAATCTGTGTCTTGAGCTGGAAGATGGTAAGATGTTAATTAGGACCTTCAGCTTGACACAATATTGAAAGTATAGCATGTCATGTACCCTCAGGGCAAGCCACAGGCCCCCCCCTTTATTTCTGTTTCCCTTAAAGATTATAATTTTTGAGATTATCAGGGAGGGTGAAGTGTTTGTCATGGACAAAAATGCAAGTTTCAGTTTTGTGTTTATCTTTGCTATGCATGGTTTTAGTTTTTAAACCAGCTTACATTTCTTTTTTAGGAGACTTGTGTGACCTCCTGTGAGGTTACATAACCCTGAAACAAATGGAAGAGGAACTAAAATTAAAGCAGATCTTTTAAGAGAGAAGCTGGTAGAGTCTACTGTTAAATGTGTGTCTAGATTAAAGGCTCAGGTCATTATTACTGTGAAATTTAGAGCCTCCTGCCTTGTACTTGATCTAGTTGTCTGACTCTCCCACAAGGAAGAACACTTCATCATGTGACAGAGTTGCCAAACAGGCCTCTGCACCAAGACTGGGCCACAATGAGACTGGCACTTGGTAATTTTCATGTCCCACCAAGTCACTGCAGTCCAGCTCATGGTTGACATTCAGCCACCTGTCTCAGTGTTGCCAGATCACCCACTTCTATAAGAAAGCCGTGACGTCAGGGATTTCAGTGTTGATCCCTACAAAATAAGACCATGAGCCACATGGGACACACTCTGGCGATTTGTGTCCCTGTGGGAATTGGTATGGAGAATAAGGTGACCCAGTCTCCAAGTCTGCATTTTCATGTACATATCTGAAAGTGACTCTGCTGGTGGCTTCTCTCATATTCAACCCATTTCCAAAACTTGAAATTCTTTTTCTTTTTTTTCTTGCCCTCATTCTTCTTTTTAAAAAATCTCTTCCATATATTAATTTTTGACTTACTAAGGCTGTACTGGTCTGGGAGTATGAGATGCAAGAGGAGAACGAGAAGGGAAACAGATATAGCACCTTCATGATAGCAGCCATACATTGAAATGGTTAAATACCTAACATCCAAAGAGCTGGCTGTCCTTGGAGGACTCAGGAAGACCCAGAACACCCCTGTTCTGAGACCTATTGGTATATTCTTTTATTCTTTTAGGTTGCTTATAACATGTGCACATATGAGACATGCATTAGTTTTAGTTTGATCCTAATTTGCCTGAGAAAGGCATAAATCATAAAAAGAAAATCATGATTTCAGAGCTTCATGTCACAGGTTTGTTTCTAATCCCAGCCAGCTCTTTTTTCCTCTCATTTTCCTCACTGTCATTCTTTCTCAACAGAGTTGATAATAAGGAGTAAAGCTGACTTGCACCCTTTTTGAATTGCACCCTTTCTTACATCTCACCTATCCTTTGGTAACAGTGTTAATAAGTGGTAAAATCAGCAAATGCCGGAAAGTAGAAGGGAGAGAAAAAAATCAAGAGGCTACAAATAAATATGGCGATTGGCTAACTATATTTCATAAAGGATATGACAAAGATCAACATTTGTCTTACAATCACATCTACTTTTCTGGTATTCATAGGAATAGAATCATTGTATCTGATCAAATTTATGGAGGTACTAATCTTTTGATTGCTGACTTGCTAAATGATTTTTTATAGCTAAGAGGTATCTGTAGCATTCGGCACATCATGTATGAAAAACTCAAGATGCTGCAGAAGCATCGCTTTCCTAATTTTTAGATGATAGAATGTATTTTTCCTTAGTGCTGGGGATTGAGCCCAGGACCTTGTGTATCTAGGCAAGCACTCTACTGCTAGCCGTCCTCTCCAAGTCCTGATACAGTAACTGTGGGAAAAAAATTCAATTTAAAGAAAAAAAAAGACTGTCAAATATTTAGTTCCCCTAGGTTGGGGCTGTTAATTATTTTATATCAGATGAAGAACTTCATAACTCTTCATTAATCCTTGATTGGAGTCTGGATTTCTTTCTTTTGTTCATTCATTCATGTGTTCTTGTAATCCAGAAAACCCACAAGTTTGGTCATGGATGATTGTCTTTTTTATCTTGGGAGTCATAGCGTAATATACAATAACTATAAATTCTCATCTTTATCTCAGTTACTTGTAGCTAGGTTTTAGTAAAATTCAAGTGGTGTCAAAAACTTACTTCAGTGAGAGAATAAACTATAGGGTCTGTATTTGATTATAGACTTCGATGTTGTGATAATTCTGAAACAAGGGATAAATGGAGAGAGAGAGGAACAATGAGAATCAATGAGAGAGAGAGAATGAGAGAATGAATATGCTTTTGGGGAAAAAAGCACATAGGAAATGGCTACCAAAAAGAATTCATGTTATTCAGTGTCACTTGGCATACTGAAAACTATTTCCTCCCCCACCCCCAAAAAGCCCATGTTCCTGATACTAAAAGGTTTTATTCTTTTTTTTAAAAGTAGGTTGAATCATCTAATTATCAACACTACTAGAAAGTTTCAACAGTTTAATTTTTTTATTGTTGATAATAAGTCACTTCCTATATTTAGTTTTGTTTAAAATATGCATTATAGATAATGTCGATCATTTTTCTAGAATTTTCTAGTTTATCTGAGTCTAGTGAAAAATGTAAATGCAAATATATATCCACCCCTCCCCTTTATTCATTGTAGTGTAAGTTAAATTTGACTGAATAAAATCCAGCAAATAGTTTTTGCTTAAAAGGTAAGGTAGGCTGTCTGCCAGGATTCAAGGATTGCAAGCGTAGAGATTATCTCTGACCCTATGATTTGCTCACAGATGTGGTGTTTGAGTGAAGTGGTTTGTGGTATGTTATTTCTTCTGCTGTGTTAAGTGTGAAACCATGCTATGTACCAAACAGCCAGTCTGGGGAAAGTACTCTGACTTGGTTTCAGTTTTACCTTCCAGCAGAGCAGATAGTAAGCTGAGCCACAGTAGGACAGGCCTTGTAGCCTAGAATCCCAGCCACATAGAACACATAGAGCCTCTGGTAGTAGACGTGACTTTTCTTTTGTCTTATTGAGTTTATTCCCAGTGGAAAAGATGAGTTTAACCACAGAAGCATGATATCTTCATAAGGATTTTAATTGGCATTAGCACATTTAGCTATAACATGTTTGCTCATTATTGTCATTATTAAAATTAAATTATGTTAGACATATTATCTCCAAAAGAATTCTAGTTATTTGTTTAAAATTCTTTAGTCATGATTAATGTGAAGCACAATGGTTATCTAGCTAGTTTTCTTAATTAAAACAGCAATGAAGTCTACAGCAAGATTCTTTACTTTTATTATTTTATAGAATCTGTATTGCTCCTTTTCATATCACATTTATTAATCTCATTGGTGTACCTTTGTTTTCTCTAGGCCACTCCAAATTTGTCTTCACTAACTTTTACATAAAAAGAGATTATTGTGTTTGTTGTAATTTTCCCAAATCTGAACTAAAGGAAGTCCATGAATTTACATGAGATAAAAGTGATCATTGTTATTTTTCTTTAAAGTTGTAAAAATGTTTTAAGAAGTGGTTTGGGAAGTGGGGGTTAAGAGGATTATCAGCTGAGTTTTGATTGTTTTCTTCTATATTAGCTTTCATATAAATAAGATTAGACATTTTAGGACTAGTTCTTACATATATCTGTCTTGGTTACTTTTCTCATTGCTGGGTCAAAATACCGGACACTTATTAAAGTTTAAGGAGGAAAGGTTTATCTCAGCTCATAGTGTTGTAGAGGTTTCAGTCCATAATCTGGCTCCAGGGCAAGGTGGCATGGGAGAAGGGGTATTGAAGAGGAGAAACAGTTGATGGTGCGGTGAAGCAGCAGCAGCTGCCTTCTGTTTTTCTCTTTTGCTACAAACCTAATGGCTGTAGAACCCACACCCAGGGTGGGGCTTCCATGTCCATACCCATGACTACAGCCAGCTAAACCATATACCCTTAATCCCAGTATCATACTCCCTAGATCCACCTCTGAAAAGCCCCCCCTATGAGCATGTGAGATTTTGGAAGGCCAACTAGAAGTAAACCTGACAGTATCTTCTTATACATTATTATGCATTTCCTGCTTATCTTCTTAGTACTTGATACGGCAGTTTACTTATCTAGGCAATTTAAAGGATAACTTAACATGGGTTGAAATAAAACTTCTGTAAGTCACTTGGTAGGATTGGTCTTAGGTGTAGTTGGGTAGGCACTTTTAACATGTGGATCATGAATTTTCTAACTGCAGCAAATTTGGTTATGTGTTATTGTAGTTTTGGAATGTGGTAGATATCTTGAAGAGGGCAGAGAGACTTGTTTTGGACAAGTGTCAGAGCATGGTCCTTTCTTTTGTCCTAAGCAGGAACATCTGATGTGGACCAGTCTCTAGAATGATAGTGGGACAAAGATGTCATGTACAGGTGTCCTTTCAGCCTGAATATTGTCAAATTAGAACTTTGGATAACTGCCTGACATTTAAATGTTGTGTGTCAATGAGGGTAATGTTAATGTTATACATGATCCACCTGTGATAGATTGAGACTCTCATTCAAGTTTAAGGCCTGAGGAAAGATGAAGGAAAACTAGAAAACAGGTCACCATCTGGTCTTATAAAGGTAGATTTTTCTAATTATTTCTAAAATGTGGAGTGCTTCTAGCTGTTTTTGAGGTTTTTTTTTTACCTCTAGCATTGGTGAGTAGTTTTTATGGCCATGGATAGTAAAATTGGAAGTGTATCATGTGTATCTTGAAAAGTTAAGTTCCCCATCAGGCCACACAGCAGTCTCTGCTTCCAAGGAGAGTTTTTAATTCTCATCCGTTTACCACCATAGAGTGAAGAAGAAAGGAATATGGCAGCAGGGTTGGAGCAGAGAGTAAGAGTGAGGTATGGGGTGAAGAGGAGACTGGCCTGATGACATGATCCTTCATGCCAGGTGGGCTGAGGGGACCAGGACGGGCTCGGAGAGATGGCCTCAGCTGAGGACGGTGGAGAGGTTATGTGGTGGAAGTGTTCAGCTCAAGCATAAACATTCAGGCTCTGGCTGCTTTTCAGTATTATTCCAAGAGCCTGAGCACTTTGGATCAAGATGCCTTGTGGTTTAATGGGATGAGAGGGGCCACAGAATATTTGTAGGCAAGGGAAAAGAGTTGTAGCATTTTGACCGTCGTATTTAAGGAAACCTGACTACCTGTCATAATCAGGAAGGCATGTTAAGTTAACTTAGGTTTAGTGTGGTGTGGACTTAAATGAGCGCTCAGGAGGGAAAATAGAGTGGAAGCTTGGGAGAGCTGCTACAGCCAGTTCTTGGGACTTCCTAACAGACGAGGTGGGGAAATGAAGGCAGAGACTCAAAGCAGAAGTCAGCAGCTGTGCTTTATTCTCATATGTGCATCTTTTGTTCTGTTATGTCAATTTAAAAATATTTAGACCATCTTTTCCTCCCAAAGAAGGAAACACACCATTTGGTTAGTGCATTCAGTACATATTCTTATGTTACTTCCTTGGAATATGGTTTAGTAAAGAAAAAGTGTAAAAAGTGTTGGTATAGATACTGCACATTGAAAGTCAGCAGAAAGAAACAAATGTGAAATAACTGCCCCAGTGTTATGTCTTCATAGAAGGAAGGTAGAGGATGTATCCAGCTCCGTGCACTGGCTTGTCACACAGCAGGAAGCAGGCACCTGCCCTGAGCCTGTGGAGCCCCTGGAGCGCTGATGCCTGTGGTGGCCCTGTAGCCTCCAGTCTCACTTCCCATGGGGGCATCTGTAGAGAACTGCTAAAATGCTTTTAAGGGAGTCGTGTAGCTGCCTCACCCTCCCGCAGTTCTCAGTAGGACATTCACAGAGTGAGGAGCGTGAGGACCAGTGGAGAACTGTGGCTGGGTAGGTTCGGTGGCCTCCTGCAGCTGTCAGGGTTTCTTTTATCAGCTTAGCACAGAGCTGCACCAACCCAGGTAACTAGGCACAAGCAGATTTCTGTCCTATGCTTGGACTCCTCCTCCACCCCATCCTTCTCCTTGCTTTGGCAACCTGATTTCCAGGGTTGGCTGTGGATAATTTGCCAAGCATGGAGGCCACCGCTGGCCTCCTCCTTAGAACACATTCGGAATCCTTGATATGGAGTTAGTGTGTTGTGAAGTCAACTCTCAGGACAAACTTGAATCCATGACGCAGTGAACGCAGACAGATTATTTCTTAACTCGCTTTTACAGTGATGAGATCACTGAATTAGAAAAGGCAGCCAGAAATTTGGGGGCTGTCATAGAGTTGTGGGGTGCTGATAACTCATGCACGATGCCTCCCCTGCATAGGCGTCTCCCATGAAGCTCAGCGCCCCCCTCCCCAGTGCTAGTGACAAAGCAAAAGGCGACTTCTCGACTTCCTGTGTAATCTTAACTCTGCTGCTGTGTGGGATGAACATTTGCCCCTTTCTGTGGAGGAGAGGGGGAAAAGAAAGCTTATTTAAGCCTTTAAAAAAATACATAGCTGCTCTGTGGTGAAAATAAGTTCATGGCAGGTAACTAGAATTTATAGATGGGAGAAAAATTCTTTAAAGCTTGTCTCCCTGTGGAGTGGGTTTTTTCTTCACTTCTAATAGCTTTTATTTTAATTTCTAGTTCTGAATTCCAGCAGCTGTCACTCTCTTTATAGCCCTCTTTGAAACTCGTGGCGTAGGAGGTAGCCAGGCTGTCTAAGAAACATCTTTTCAAACCAACCAAAGTATTGTTTATCCTGAGTGAAATAGAATTTTTAAGGCTGTCAAGAGTGACTGATTTGCAGCATTTTCTTTGGTAGACAGATGAGTAGAACTCTTGGAGGGGAAGGTGTTACTTAAGCAAGGTTAATTCCAGCTGACCTGTGCTGCTTGGAAAACCCTGACGGCCCTTATGAGAGACTACCCTGATAAAAAGTGTCTACAATTAGTAAAACAGAAACAAATTTATGGGCAGTTCATTTTTACTTAGTGAATCTTTACCAGCTGTTGAGGCAACATAAACAGTACAACTGTAGAGAATACTCCTACTTATATTTACTGTGACTTGTCTCTCTTGGTTTTTATTAGCTCCAGATAGCATTTTTGTAGCCTGGCTCCCTCTGAATGCTCACTCTGCTTTCCCTGGTGTTCCTGCATTCCTGTTTGTAAGAGGAGAGTGTCACCTCTGGAGAAGCCGGGGAAAGGACATCTTCAGTTCTATTCAAATGGATTCTTGGGCTGGCATTTTGGATCTACTAATTGTCCCTAAGACCAGCAGCATAATTTGTTAATATTGAAATGAACTGTGGTCATGATTTTGATTCTTTGGTTCATAACAGAACCAGTGATTATTTAAGTCTCTGTTTATTATGTTGGTTCTTGTAAAACTATACTTTTTCTTCAATTTTTTTTACCTGTAAGAACATGATAGAAAATCCAGAAATTAAATAGTTCTGTATTACTGTATGATACGCGGTATATAGTGCTTAGCAATATTTATTAGCATAAGACAATTCTTTAGGACTTACTACCCCATTGAATACTTGAGGAAATTGAGGCACAGCTAAAGCCAAGCCCGAATCTAGGCAGGTTGATTCCAGAGTCTGCCGGAGTCCAGCTGCGGCAGGGCTCAGGGGTCCCAAAGGTGGTCAGGGAGTCGGCGAGTGAGAGACAAAAGACACTGCACACCAGTCTGTGAGTGAATCTGAATCTATTTTATTTTTCAGAAGCTGGAATATATATTTGCTAACTTTTGGCAGCAACCCAAACCCCAAGCAGGAAGCGTCCCAGGCTTAGGGCCAGGCAGGGATAATCTTAAACAATATGTGTTAATCAACTTTTTTCACCTTTGTTACACTTTAATCTTGTTACTTAATTAGCTTGGAAAATGTAAGCCGATGCCCACAGGAGGGAGAGATGGAGCGGCAGCTGTAAAGCTATCATGCCGCTCCCTACATTTTTTTCCCTTATCACTTAGGGGAGTATGGCAGGCCCTGTGAGAATAGT